>MU226018.1:805475-830236 GCA_018584345.1 Thuja plicata
TCACTATACTACTGCATTGTAATGAACAACTCCTAACAGGGTTGAAAGATCTTTTAACAGGGATTACTATAAACAGTATAGTTCTTTGTGGGTACTAATTCGCACCGGGGTTTTTACCATTTGGTTTCCCCATAACCAAATTGATGTTTTGTGTAATGTTTTATCTGAATGTGCATTTACTTTGTATCAATATAGATTAATAAGTATAAGAAAAAGATAAAGTTGTTGATAACTGAATCACCCGCCCCCTCTCAGTTATCCCTGAAGTATTCTAACAATTGGTATCAGAGCCAAGTGCCTTGGAGAGAAATCCTAACAGCTTAAGGTAGATTAGATGGCATACTTCAAAAAAGAGAGTCCTAAGTTTGATGAAGAGAATTATCTGGATTGGAAGAACAAAATGATAACACATCTACAATGTGTTGGCTTTGAGATCTTTGAGATTGCTACACAAGAAGTTGATATTCCATCTTCAGGATATGCGTGTGTATATTCATGATGAGTTATGAGTTTTTAATATTAATCTAAAGGTGCCAAACATATTTCAGGAAGATTGCAAAGTTATGGTTAAATTGGTGAAGCCGACTTAGTGAAGCGACGCGTCTATGTAGTTTATACTTGCGCAGTTGTAATTATGCTTGCGCACTTAGTAGAGCCGACAAGGATGTTATGAAGAGTTGTCTAACAGGTCCCATGATCTCATACTTGGAGTATGTACTTATAGAAGGTCATTTGTGATAAGAAGAGTTGCAAAAACTAGAGATAAGAAAAGCAGAGTAGAGTGTTAAAGTAGCAGAGCTATATTTATCATATGTTGATAATATAGATATTGAAGTTGAAGCTTTCAGAATATAGATAAGATTGTTGTAGTACTTTACAAGAGGTTAAAGCATCGGTGCACAAAATGAATTGATCAGACAAGCAGTGTCACAAACAACAATTCACCTTGTTGATACAGTGTGTATCAAATAACTAGAAGGTTGTAGCCTTCACCACTTGGACAGTGAGTCCACCACCCCTAACAGGGTTATTGTAAAATAATCCTAATAGGGTTAGACCCTTAACTAGGTCACTATACTACTGCATTGTAATGAACAACTCCTAACAAGGTTGAAAGATCTTTTAACAGGGATTACTATAAACAATATAGTTCTTTGTGGGTACTAATTCCCACCGGGGTTTTTACCATTTGGTTTCCCCGTAATCAAATTGATGTGTTGTGTAATGTGTTATCTGAATGTGCATTTACTTTGTATCAATTTGGATTAATAAGTATAAGAAAAAGATAAAGTTGCTGATAACTGATTCACCCCCCCTCTCAGTTATCACTGAAGTATTCTAACAAGAACTTGTATTTAGGTTCTTCACAAGTGGTATTTTTGATTAGGTTAACCTTTTTATCATTGGCATTCTTGATCTTGGTTACATGGGATGTGGTTGCCATGATTTTGAAAATTTAGGGCTTTTCCCGTAAAAAAAACTGTGAGCTCGGTGATTCTAGTTACTCACTTGTTCTGCAGTAGCTGTTGAAGATCGAAATCTATCGTAGTAGCTATGAAGGTGCTCGTGAATCTCTCTACAATATTTTTTCCTTAGGTCACTTTTCTTCACTCTGCTCTTTTCTCTCAAATGTTAGTGAATGAAATGAGGTCTCCGTCATCCTTTTATAGATGATGCCCTAAGTGGCGCATTTAATGCTTTACCCACTTCTCAATGTTTGAGGATAGAGTCACTCAGGTATCACACAAACTTCTTTCTTGGGGTAAGTGACAACTCACTTGACTTTTCACAAATTTAATGATGGTGCTCGGTAAGTGGCAAAGACTAATTGTCTTTTTACATGATTACCAATTGTGCTTGGTTTACATTAACAACTTAGCTTTTGTATGTACACTGATGATTCTCAGTATTTATTGACCAACGAGATTGTATTCACAAAATCATAACAAGGAATACCATAGTGAATCTTTAATCATTATAGTTTGGCATTTTATCAATGTATAATGGAACTGATGTAAAATATAGCTTGGTATAGCGTAGTTCCATACTTGTTCAGCTTAGGTGGGGGTGGTGATGTCACAAGATCCATTGGATAAGGTGTCACCACTTGTATTTCTTGGTCCAGCATAATCAGTGTTTGTAGCTTTCCTCCACATTGTTTTTCTCATCTTCCTGATGTCTTCAATGGTGTTGCCATTGGAAAAAGTGTTTGTCTTTGTCACTCGGTCTCTCTAGTACTTTCTTAGATGACCAACCCTATGACAGTGTAAGCATGCCATTCTGGGGTTAGTCTAGCTTCTAGACCTTCTTATCCATTTTCTCATGCAGTTTGCAGCTATGTGTCCATATCTACCACATTCTATGTAGTTTGTCCATGTGTTGTAATCCCAAACATATGAGTTACCGTCTCTTTTTAGTTGATAAGCATTTTATTTTTATTTAGGCTTCCATGCTTGCTTTTTCTTCTTCCTACATTCAAGAGATGTGTGCCCATGCATTTTTCAAGCAGGAAAATATTTGTCCATGTAGGTTTCCATCTTTGGTTGTTTCACCTTAGATTTACATTGATATGCTTTATATCCTTTCTTGTTACACTTCTCTAGCATTATTCATAACCTCAATCATCCTTACCATCTGTCTCTTAACTGATTTGTAGTGATTTCACTTGTCCATCCAAATGTTGATTGATTTTATTTAGACTTGTAATGCTTCCTTCAGATGTGTCTGATGTATTGCAAGATGTAGATCCTGATGACTCAAATAAATCAGGTATCTCTTCTTCATGATAGTCTGTTTCATTACAGCAAGATGTCATTGCCTTTCTTTCATCCAATAGTTCTCTCATCTTGATTCTTTCTACTTTGTATTGTTCATAGAAGATCTATATCTCTAACTTTTAATTCTCAATACTCTTATCTAGCTTATACCTTTCCATTGTATGATCTTTTCTCAAAAGTGATTTAAAATTTTCCAAATAAGAGATCTAGCTCTGATACCTATTGTTGGAATAATGGAATTGTGTTTAGTAAGAGGGGAGGGGTGAATCAGTACCCTTAAAACTTTTTGTTAATTAACCTTAATCCTTTAGTAATCAATTCCTTCCATTACTAACCATATGTGCTATTCTATCTTTGTGCATGTAATATCAATTCATAAACGTAATTTTCATGTAAACATTCATAGAAACATTCGTGAAATGTAATGACACATGACACAATATTTGGTAACGTAGAAAACCCCTGTTAGAAGGTAAAAAATGCGGTGGGGATGAAACCCACAAAACTTCACTATCTGCAGAATGGAAGGGGCCAGTTAAGGCTTACAATTTTGATCACTTCTGATGATCTTACCTTGTTAGGAGTAACATGTTTAGAATGGTTAAGGCTTACTCTATTAAGAGCTTTAGCAACACTGTTTAGTGTGTACTCGGTTAAGAGGTTTACAAAAGGATTATTAAATCCACCTTCTCAAAGGATTTCTTCTATTGGCTACACCTTTTAGAATGTAGTAAAAAATACTTATTGACCTGAGTATATGCAATCTATAATTGCTGATTATAGATCCATTAAAGATTACAATATGATGTATCACCTATAGTGACTGATTAATACATCTATTCTTCTCGGTAGTCTTGGATCTTGTTCTTGGTAACTAATTTCATCTTTTTCTGTCCTTCTAGATAAAAATCTGTCTCTGATCCATAGAAGTGTCTGCGGCTACAATAATCATCACATCATCTTGTTATGATTGATTACACATCTATTTATACATTGAATTTGACCTAAATAAGTTTCATGCTTTACAATTATAACTCTATGATCAAAGGTTTACAACTTGACCTTGATCTCCTAGTTTGCATGTTTTCAATCAGTTAGAATGATTAAAAAAATTACAATTACTTTACTTATCCCTCAAGAAATGGATTGAAAGATAAGATTTAAGATAAATATAAAACTTAAGTGTTTTATTTGACGTGTAAGTCAGATCCACATTTCTTGGAATAAAACTATCCTCGGTAGATTGGTACTTGGGTTGCTCTTTAGTCTGCCTATCGGGTTTCTCTGTAAACTTGTCTGTAAGGTTCCTCTGTTGTCTGTTATGTCAGTTTACACTGTTGATTTCTCTGTCTGGTTACACTGTAAACATCTGTCGGGTTCCTCTGTGAATTATGTTGTCAGTTTACACTGTGATTTTTTTGTCAGGTTCCTCTGTACTTAACATTTTTGATGACCTCTGTTAATTGTTGTGTCAGGTTCACTAAAAACCTGCCTTTCAGTGTTGATGTTATCGATGGTTCAAAAATTGTTTCCCTTGTATACTAATGGAATAATATGTCATCATTATTTTGATGATTTTTCAGTATGAACCGGTTGAGTTACCAATTGGTTCTTGATGGTCAGATGGTCAAGGCAGTTAAGTGATTGTGGGTATTTTGTAATAAAAATTTGTATTACATTTTGGGCCAACATGTTAGGTTTGTTTGGCACAGATTTTTATGTGCTTGGTCAATGTGTTGGTCCAACTTGTGGATTGTTTTTAATGTTTTAACTGACTTAGAGAAACTATATAAAGGAATGCAAAATCAGTGATTTAGGGTTTTTATCATGCTTTTGGTGGTTAAGATCAGAGATAGAGGCAAAGTATTATGTCAAGAGTTCAGAGATTGAATTGGATATTATAGGCAAGCAGTACCATTTATAGATTAGTGTTTTGAGTTCATTGCTCAAGGATACCTCTAACAGGTTGGCAGGTTAAATCCCTTAACATGGTGGACTTTAATAGGTCTTTTTTATAAATCCTATAACAAGGTGACTTCTGAGGAGTTTTAAATCCTCTAGAGAGGTAGATCTTAATAGGTCTCTTTTTACTTCTAACAAGGTGCTAGTCACTCTTAATCGGGTGAGCCCCTAACATGATATTGTAAGCTCCTAACAGGATATTGTAAGCTCCTAACAGGGAAACTCTTTTACCACAGTGAAGAGATTTGTGCATTTCATCTCCACCATGGTTTTCTCCCTCGTACAAGGGTTTCCACAATAAAAATAGTGGCGTTATGGTTTATTCCTTGTGGTTGATTGAATTACTTTACTTCTATTGCATAGTAACAGTTTCTTGTTTGGTCTTGTGGAAGTTATTTAAAAGCATAATCACATTATTGGTTGAAATTGTTCACTACCTGTTTACACTGATTCAATCCCCCCTCTCAGTGTTTCTATATACTAACAATTTGTATCAGAGCCTAGTGCCCTTGAAGAATCTTAACAACTTATGTTATATCCTTAAGGGAGACATGGAGTTTTATAGAAGACAATTTGCTGAGGTCAAGGACATGATTGGGAAACTTAAAGACCAGTCGAAGATCTCTAGGGCTAAGAGATAGGAGATTCTAAAAAAATTGAGAAATAAGAAAGATCTGATTGAACAATTGTCTGAGTAGAGTGGATATGATGAATCAAAAGTTGAAACTATAGTCTTGAAGAATGAGTAGCTTGCCAAGGATACCAAGGACATGCACAAGGTTCTTGACAAGCTGAAGCAAGATAAGAAAAATATGCAAAGGGAGTTGTAGAAATTCTCAATGAGAATGGGTGAAGATTTAGAAGCAAGGGAAGTTGCGGATGAGGCTAAGAAAGTTGCAAAGGATGCTGTAAAAAAAAGATGAAACCCTAATAGCTAAGGTGGATGAGCTTTTCAGATCTGAGCAAGAAATTTCTACATTGAGGTAACACCTACATGATTTGAATGAAGAGAATATTAGTGTCATAAGAGAGAATGTAGATCTAAGAAATGAGAATGCAAAGCTAAAAGAGGAGTTGAAGAGTGGTAATGATGTGTTGGACAAGTTCAATAAGAGTTTCGCTAAACTTGATGAAAAACTCTCAAAATGAAGGAGAAATAATGAAAAAATGGAATATGATTTTCCAAATTTGAAGTCGGTGAGTCATCTGGTACTAAGGAGACCCATGCAAAGGAAAAATCTGCACCTAACGTGAATAAAAAAAAGCTAGTAAGAGGAATTATAGAATGGTATGTTTCAATTGTCACAAGGAAGGACATACTACAAATGTTTGTTGGTCTAAACCTAATTCACCTATTCCTAGATTTTCAAATTCTTTTGGTAGTTCTGATAGTTACAGTACCAGAACTAATGTTTTCCAAGGTAATTATTATCATTATAACAAATATGATCATAAGGCTAATGAGTGCAGGGCTAGAATCAAAAATGAAAGGCCATCTGGGAACTAGGGAAATCCTTACCAAAGGGAGAGGCAATTCAATGTCACCTGTTCAGTTGGTCACAACTTTGGACATACAATAGTAAATTGCAAGATGAGAACTAGTAGAGGAAATTTTGGATCGTGGAGACAAACCGGTATGGCGCATTTCAATTTCAATAAGATTGGACATCTTTCTAGGTCTTGCAGAGCAAAGAAGAATAACACTCAAGGTCAACCGGTGAAAAGGCCTGATAATGATAAAGGCAAGAAGATTGCAGATGTTGAAAAAACTAGGAAAAAAATGAAGGAGACATGGGAAAAGAAAGGTGAAATGAAGTCTTCTAAGTTGATTGAGAACTCCACAACATCAGGTAGTGTGGATACTTCATCATTTTACTAAGTCAAAGCTATTGGCTTAAGGGGAGAAAAGCAATTAAGATCTATAACCTATCCCCTAACTTGTGTGTGCGGTAAGTTTTATCAGCATATTTAGATGTCTAATGATGTTATGAAAGAATCTGCTGAAGTATCTTGTGTTAAATATGATTCTATGTGACCACATAATGATTTTGTTTATGGCATAGTACTACTTTATGTTTCTAACCATTGTCATCATTTAAAGACACTATTTAACCATTTTGCATTTATTGCTTGGAAATGAGACGTTATAAGGGTGAAAGTGAATTTCATTTGTCACTTTACATTCTTCGTGCTAAGAAGTGATTTTGTGAACATTTTCTGTGCGATTTCAAAGCATTTTGAGTGTTTGTGAATTGGAGGTTTTGATTTCATGTTTCAAGTGAAGCGGTGTTTGAAGAACCCAATGATGAACTAAAGTGGTATCTTTCTATGTTTTGGAGGTACTATTTTGTGTTGATTATTATTAGCATTATGGATACCCCTATGTTGGTTGAGATTAGTGATGATTTGAGGCTAGTTTTCAAATTGCATTCATTAAAGGCGGTAGAAAATGATCCCGTTGATTCCTTGTCCTTGATACCTCATTACATGTTGTTAACCGAGGATGTAATATCATTAATTCATTGCAAGATTGAAGATCTTAGTTAAAATTCTATCTTCAATACATTTACCAAGCTATGTGATGGTGTTGGTTTGAAGGACGAGCATAAGAATTTAACTGATAAGGGTTTTGCTTATGTTGTTGATCTCCCTGATGTTTTTGAAACCGATTGGATAAGCTATGTATTGAGTTGAGTCCATGATAAGTTCTTATGGATGGATAGACCATATAATATTACCAAGGAGATTATTCATGGGGTAACTGGGTTTTGTGCGACTAGTGATGAACCTATTCTAAGAACTATTCTAGTTGGCGAGGTCACTCCTCTTACAAAGTCTAAACAAGTCCAGTGTGCTATGAAAATCAATGACATCAAAGACATTAAGGATAATTTTGCTTCGATGGTGATCGGTTACAAAGTTTATCACTCAAGATGATTGAATAGTATTCTTAGTGGTGGTATTCATGCTGCTTATCAGATGGTAAAGGAGAATGCACAGTACAACTTGTGTGAGGTCATGAGAAGCTAGTTCTCTTTGAATATGGAAAGAATCAAGAAGGACAAGAAACAATATTTCAATTATGGTTCTCTACTGGCATGTATATTTTTCTATTTGCAAAATCATTTCCCTGGTATCAATGTGATTCAATGGTCAACCGATAGACCAACAGTAGTACAAATTAAGGAATGCATAAAAGTATTAGGAAATAAATTTCATAGTACTTTGTTTGGTTATTTCAAATATTTTCAGAAATATATGCATGATAGAGAACATATCCCAGCTGGTATTGTTGAAAAATATTAAGATGATATATGTTTTACTGTGGATACTGATACATGCATGTTGTAGGCGGTACAACCAAGAACTTCTTGGGCTTTATCTATGGGTTATGAAGTTGATGGTGATATGGTATCACCTCATGCTGATGAGTTATTGTCAAAAATGATTTATGCCAGTACTCATAGGTTTGGTACCTATGAGAAAACCTATTTGAAAATTCAGTCACAGCTAAAGGCACCTATAATAGAAAGAAGAGTGAGGAAAAAGGTTGATGATTTAGCCAAACATAGTAGTATTACTAAGGAGATGATGGATAAGACCAAGAAGAATTTTGAGACTGAATAGGTTGGGACTTCTAATGTTGCTGGGGAAATAGATGATGTAGAGGTTGTAACTCCTATAATCGTAAAGGCAATAGGTAGAACTACTAGGAGTTCCCCAGTGCTGAAGGAGAAAGAGAAGGAACCAGAGAAACACTTGTGATAGAATTAAGAAATTACAAGAGAAAGAAAGGAATTACTCATGACTATAAAGAGTTTAAGGGTAGAAGAAAAAAGAAGGCTACTGCTGAAGAAGATGAACCTAAAATTGATTCAAACAAAGACCAAGCAGCGTTGAAGGCTAGTGGAAAGAAATCTAAAGTAGTTGGAATGAAAACTGAGAAGTCAGTTAATCCTAAGAATTTTAGAATTTTGACTGCAAATACCATAGTAGAGAGTACTAAGTAATATGGAAGTGTAAGTGATGCAAACCGATGTTATGAGAACTTTGATGATGCAGATAAACAAAATATTGAAGATGTTTTTGTATATAGCTTGCATAAAATGTGTAGAGGACTTAATGAATTACATAAGATAATACCTAATTCACTATATAAGAAGATTGAGGCTAGATGGAGGAATGCTTCAAAGAGAGATAGAGAAATGATGGATCAATCTTTAATCCTACTGAAGCATGTATTGCCTATTGAAGATGTAAAGCTTTTAATTGAGGCAATGAGACTTGTAATCAAAACAAGGGCTAGAGTATGCAGAATATTAATTGGCAAGTCTCAGGAAGTTTATGATGAGACATTTCCAATAAGTAAGGAAAAATTGATAGAACATGAATAGGTAGAAACTACTCAAGAGGAGGTGTTAGTAAATGAATTTTTTTTTACTGAACAATTAATTGGAGACATTATAGGTAATTCACCTTTTGATACACCACAACAAGATCCTATTGATACAACTGTAGATGTGCAAGGTAAATATGAAGCACAAAAAGAAAAAGCTACAGAGGTGGTGATACCTGTTACAACTCATACAGTTGAAGAAAATGATGATGATGAAAAGAAATATGAAGATGATGTAGAAGCACAATCAGTAAAAAAGAAATTGAATCTTGGTGAGAGTTCCAATTCCAACATAAAGAGAAACTCTGTTGATGTTCTTGAGGAAGAAACTGAAGATGGTCTTAAAGATGAGGATGTTGAGATCATTCAAGGACCTATTGATGTTACTAAGGCGAGTCCTTGTGAACTAATGAGAATATCAGACATACTAAACTTGAAAGAATAAAGGGATCAACTAAGAAGTGAAAGGAGAAAATCTCAAGTACTAGAGACAACTTGAGATATTTTGTCAGATTTTGTCCTTGAAGTTTCAAATGATCCAAATGCTCCTATGAATGAACAAATGTATACTTTGGTCAGTGATATTACTGAACAAGTCTCAAGCTTTGTGTGAGGCCTCACCCTGAGCCCATCATATCTTTTCACTTTATCTTATGTTAGAGCTAGTATTTGATACTTAATTTTGATGCACTATGGCTTATACACTTTATGAAAGGGATTTGATCACATGGATTTTAGATGCACATTATTTTATGATGCTCATGATGATTGATTTATGATACATTTATGATATGCATTATGTTTATTTGATTTAATGAATACTATGGTGATGCAATGGAATATATATACTTTACGTAAACTATTTAGGAAATGTTATTTGATTCAATTATGATGAATTGTGATTCTTATTGAGAATTAAATGTTAGGTGTATAGGATTTCATGTGGAAAATGGTTAAATTGATTTTGATATGATGAATTGTAAAATTGTTTGTGTGATGATATATATGTTTTGAAAATGTCTAAATGATGCTAATTATATATGTTTTATATACATGAGATGTTTTGGACTGCTGATATGTGAATATAGTGTGGAGGAAATTTGACCATGGTAATAAATTAGGGAAGCAAGGTTAGACCTAATGTGAATTAGTACAAAATGAAGGTTGTGTCTAATAAAGAGACAAGACCTCATTGTAATTTGCTTTACTTTGTGATTGTATATGCTTGAGTGTAGTTAATTGTAAATTGTTATTTATATTTTGTAATTTCTGTAGACACCCAAGTGGAAATGTCATGTGTCTTTGTATTGTGAATTTGTGTGGTGTCACTTGAAACTTGTGTTGTGTATATGTGGCAATGACATGTCCACTTGGGGATTGGATGGAAACCATCCTAAGAAATTACCATAGAGGAATCCCCATGTGAACCCTTTGGTTAGGGAGCTTAAGGTATGGACAAATCACTTGAATTTCGTAGGTGAGTTTAAGGCAGGGTTTTGAGGGGTTAAAAGGACACCTAAGGTTGAGTTTGGGTCATTTTTAGGAAGCCCACTTGGTATACCTATGGGTAAGGGTCATTTTTAACCCTAGGACAACTCATAGTTCACATGAAGACCCTTCCAAAAGTTGGATTTTCAAGATGGACGAAAATCAACTTTTGGAAGCATTGTTTTGGATAGATAACCCTTCCATTAGGATGCAAGTTACTTGTCCACTTTTTGTGTCACCTTTTCTTTGACCCATTTTTAGAAACCTTGTAAGGGATTTTTGGGAAGAACAAACCAATAGGATTCTTACCTTCTTCCAAGAGTTTTGTGGGAAGTGTGTAGAGTCCATTTTAGGGGAGATCCTCCAAGGTTGGGAGTTTGAACACTCACTCTCTTAATTTAGAGACCTCTAGAATTAGTGAGAATTTTGGAAAGAGGAAGAACTTGGAAAAAGGAAATCTCAATTTTAAAATCTTTCCATAAGCTTGGATCTAGGTTGGTGTTTGTTTTTATGTCATGTTTTCTCATACTAGTAATATGCAAAATATTGTATTATGGTAGTGTAAGCTTGATTGTGTATTGTAATGGAATTTTTATTGTTGTGTTCTTGTTGTGTAGTGTTTTATTTGTGTTGTGTTGTAAGTTTTCTTTTATGGGAGTTCTCAAGGTCCACTCACCCTTGGGAGGGAAGAGTAACCTTGGGGGTGAAGGGGTAATTAGACAACTTGTGAGTGTAGAATCTCTCCTCATGGAGGAGAGGGAGAAAACATGGAGTATGGGCTCCATGATGCCATATTTGTGTATGTATTTGGGGACCATAAGGAGAGTTCTTGGCTTGTTTCCATATGAGGTTCATAAGGGATTCTATGGGCTTTGTGTGGAAGAGAAATCATGTGGTTTTATAGCCTTTTTGAGGCATTTTCATTTTTTCACTAGCTTGGGAATTATCCTCATTAGTACTTGGTCCACCTTCACCCCATGTTTAGGGTCATTTTGAGACCCATTGTGAAGCCTTGGGCGGGTTCCTTTTGTGGATTTTTGTTGCATTGAGTTTTTTGGATTTATATGTGTGTAACCTCTCTCTCATTAGTTCCCCAAGCTCGGGGATGGTTTCTTTGAGGCCTAGGCTGGGAGGTGAGCATCCCATGGTCAAAAGAAGATTTTTTGTTGCAGGTTATGCATATGGACAAGAGAATAGAAAATAGTTCAAAGACAAGCCCTTGAGAGTGTTATTTATTATGTTTCATCATGCAGGTTGTAAATTTTATTGAAGAGAAAAGAAATGTATTTGTAAGATATGAAAATTTGTGTGAAAATTTGGGCATGATATTTTGGTATCAGAGCCCAGTTTTAACTCTAGGAACCTTAAAACCACTATGTTTGAAGCTTAACATTGTCATTTCAACTTAAATATTTCATTTTAACTTAAACATTAATTTGAACTTCAACATTCCAATGCTTGTGTATGATGCTTCCTATTATGCGACAAGCTCGTTAGCATGGATGAGGGTTTGCGCATTCTCGCATGACATGAGAGAATGTAGAACAAGAAGTAGAGGGTTCTAGAAAGGAGCAGAGGCCCCCTCCTAAACAATCAAAAAACCCAAACCTAGATGTATTAAATTCTCTCCAGAACCTCATTGGGATTATACATGATAGACTACCACCAAGGGGTAAGTAGGAAGAGCTCAGGGGTTTCGAGGAACATAGGGTAGAGGGAAGATAAAAAATATAGGAGTCATCCTCCTAGCCATGTATTGATTTAGGTCGATCAGGATAGTGTGTCAGTACACATGCTAGAGTCACCTCTAGTGATAGTGGCTTGAGTGATAAAGAGGGTTCCCTAGGATACAAGGGACCAGATTAGGGAGCTTTTATGCCTACCATCACAACCACCACCATTTACAAGGTCTATGGATGGGATTGAGGCTAAGGCTTGGATATTGAGCTTGGACCAATGATTTGGGTTGCATCCTTATGGGAACAATCTAAGAGAATGATTTTCTATACACCTATTGAGAGGGACTACTTCTACATGGTCGAGGTAGGAGGAATTTAAGAGTAACCTAGCTATTGACACCCTCTTCTGGGAAGCCTTCTTGGATAGATTTAGGCACATGTATCTATCAGGACACTTAAGACAATGTTAGATTAATGAGTTTCATGATCTCCAGTAGAGGGGACTCTTAGTGATGCAATATGAGAGAAAGTTTCTCGAGCTCTTACCCTATGTAGACTACATGAGAGATGAGAAACTCAGAGTCAACCATTTTTTCAAAGGTTTGAATGCCTCTTTATCAGGTCTAGTGTGCATGGAAACACCAGTGAACCTTCATGAAGCCATTGAAATGATTTAATAGAAGAGGTACAAGGTAGGTCACATGACACACAAGATTAGTTTTAGAACTGAAATCCCACACCGCACTCTTCCAATTTCAGAAAACCCATTGGAAGGGGAATCATATACACTAATCGGGGTCCTATAAACCCCCTCAAACACAAAAAAAGTCTCAATAGGGCCAGAGATAGAATCCTCCTTAGGAGCATCAAGGATCCAAGCCAAAATATTGACAAGAATATGGTCCTAGGAGGGATTAGAGGTCAAAAGTATCATCCATAGCCCCAACTCAGATTTCACACTAGGGGTGGCTTCAGTGGCTCTAGTAGGACAAGAGGGTCATAGTTTTCTAAAACTAATGATGTAAAAATATAGACATGTGGATCTTTCTATACATGTGGTGCAATGGAGAATTTCTCTAGAGAGTGTCCTAAGATAGGTAGTCACCACACAAAAGCATCAGAGCCCATAGTTGGGGATATGGGTAGATCCCATAGAGTATTTGCAGTGGTTGAGAACCATTAGGTAGAGCACCAGGTCATAGTTATTGCAGACATATGTATGATCAGATGTACCAACATTACCATTTTATTTGATTATGGTGAAACTGATTCATTTATTTCTCCATTGGTTATGGAGTGTTTTAGGATAGTGACATCTAGGAAAGATGTTAGATGAGAAGTAGAGTTCGCTTAGGATCTAGAGTATCCATTACCTCTTTGGTTAGGGATTTCAAGATACAGATTGGTGACAAGAACACCTTAGCAGACCTCCACATTACCCCTCTTTAATCTTATGATAGATACTTGGCATGGATTGACCTTATATCCACAAAGCCAGGTTAGATTATTTTAGAAGAGGATTGATTGTTTGGATGATCATGGAATTCATACAGTTATTTGAAGAGTTAAAAGGCTGCTATCTATTCATATATCTCTATAATGAATATTTAATGGAGCATGCAAAAGGGGTGCCAATTATTTTCCATCACTATCAGTGATAGGGAAGAAGAAGAGGATAAGGAAACTTCCCTTGATGATCATCCTATGCTACATTAGTTTGTAGATGTGTTTCCTTCCAAACTACTGGGTATGCATCCCAATAGAGTATTTAACTTCCATCTAGACCTCATTCTAGGATCTGCACCAGTATCAAGAGGACCATATAAGATGTCTCCTATTGAGCTCAATGAGCTCAAGATTCAGTTAGAGGAGCTCCTAGAGAAGGGGTAAATACATCCAAGTGTCTCTCCTTGGGGTGCTCTAGTTATCTTCATCAAGAAGAAGGATGGATCTCTTAGGTTATGTATGGATTATTGATAGTTGAATAAATTAACCATTAAGAACAAATATCCACTTCTTAGGATTGTTTACTTGTTTGATTAGCTATAGGGTGCCGATGTGTTCTCCAAGATAGATCTAAAATTTGGGTACCATCATTTGTGGATTGTGGAGAGTGATATCCACAAGACAACATTCTAGACTAGATATGGACATTATGAGTTCAATGCTGTACCATTTGGTCTTACGAATTCTCCAGCTATGTTCATGAGCCTCATTAATGGAGTATTCTGCACTTTCCTTGATAGATTTGTGGTAGTGTTCCTTGATGACATATTGATTTATTTTCATGATGAGGAGGAGCATGAGGAGCACTTGAGACAATTATTGCAGTGTTTGAGGAATAATTAGTTGTATGGAAGCTTGTCAAAGTGTGCATTCTTTAGATCAGAGGTTGGGTATTTAGGCCATGTCATTTCAGGTGAAGGGATATTAGTGGACCCATAAAGTATTGATGCCATCATGGATTGGCCATCACCTACCACTATGACCAAGGATAGGAGTTTCATGGGTCTAGTAGGATATTACAGGTGATTTTTTGAGGAATTTTCTAGAGTGATGCATCCCATTACATCTCTTCAATGAAAGGGAAAGAAATTTGAGTGGACAGAGAAGTGCAAGAGAGTATTTTAGGAAATCAAGAAAGCACTTACTAGGACACCTATTCTTGTAGTACCAGATCCTTTAGTAGATTTTTTGGTTTGTAGAGATGCCTCCTTATATGGTTTGGGGGAGGTTCTTATGCAGGGTGGGAAAGCAATAGCCCATGAGCCTAGGAAACTTAAGACATCAGTTTGAGATTCATTCAGATCATCAGATTTTTCAATACATATTCACTCAACCAAAACTTAATGCTCAATAGAGGAGGTGAATGGAGTTCCTATGCAAGTATTATTTTGATGTTCATTACATCAAGGGGAAGGATAATGTAGTTGTAGATGCTTTGAGTAGGAGACAACATGAGATTTCTTCTATGTTCATTGGCACAGATTTGAGGGATCATATATTACATCACTCACATGAGGATGAGTTGAATACAAAGGTTTTATAGTTGGTCCGATCTTAGAGACCCCTTGAGGGGAAGTTTTCATATTATTCATTGGAGTATGATGGTCTTTTACATTATAGATGACACATTTATGTACGTTATTCTGAGGGATTGTGTGATTTCATTATGATATACACTCATATAGCCACTTATGCAATGCATATTGGAGTCAACAAGATGCATGAAAATTTGAGACAGCTCTATCATTGGCCTGACATGAGGCAGCACATTGCAAAGTTAGTAGCTTGATGCCTTAAGTGTTAGAGGGTTAAGGCAAAGCACTACCATCCTATTGGACTTCTTCAGCCTCATGAGGTTCACCGAGTGGAAGTGGGACATCATATCTATTAAATTTATTGTTGGTATTCCTATGTCCTCTTTCCACCATGATGCCATCATGGTGAAAGTTGACAAGCTGACCAAAGTGGTCCACATTTCACAAAATCGCACTACATTCACAACACCAACAATTTCACAAGTGTTCTTGTGAGATATTGTATGACTTCATGGAATTCCTTGTAAGATCATCTCTAAGAGAGATTATCTCTTTACTTCATCATTCTAGGGAGAGTTACATGCAACATTGGGCACCAGACTCAATTTCAGTACAACTTATCACCCTGAGATAGATGGTCAGATAGAGAGGGTCAATCAAGTGTTAGAGAATATTATTTGCATTTATGTAAAGGACCATCACATTAAGTGGGAGGAGTACTTGCATTGATTCAAGTTTTCCTATAATAATGGGTATTATACATCATTGGTTATGCCACCTTATCAGGACTTGTATGGTAGACCCTGCAAGTAAGCTTTGAGTAGCACTACTACATTTGGAGCCAAATTTTGACAGAAACTTCTGACGGATAATTTTTTTTAATGAATTTGGTGTTTTTTTTGTAATAGGCCCCGATGGTGTCAGTTTTCTGATGGGTTTTAAATAGACCATCGGGATTCTGATAGTTTCATGGTATAGATGAAAAAAAAAGGTGAAACACCCAAATCATTTTTATTTCGATTGCAGCGAATAGGAGTGGGAGAAAATGCGCAGGTGAAAGCTGAGCACGAGTGAAGGTATGTGATTTCTTCATCTTCATTGCATTGACTTTTATTTGATCATGAATGGTCTCTAAAATGACCGCATTCTACTGGTGTCGTGCCCTAGGCCATGCTTTATCTCTATTATTTGATGTTATTGGTGCTTGTGCTCAAGGATATCGATTCATTATTTTGAAGTGTTTGAATTCATGTTTGTTGATATTACTAGCACATTTAATGATGCCATTGTATATTGCTGATCTGCTCACTAAAATGACTGCATTCTACTGGTGTCATGCCCTAGCCCATGATTTAACTCCATTATTTGATGTTATTGGTGCTTGTGCTCAAGGATATCATTTTTTTTTGAAATGTTGACTGTGGTTATCAAATGAACAACCTGTGAGCTTCTAGCTAGGCTCAATTTGTATTGATAGCTTAGTGCATCAAATGTATTGTATTATTCATAGTTTAGACTTTGTTAAAGGAAATAGGACAAAGAACGATTTTGATTTATTTTCTCTATTTTGATCCCTAAGTGGCTTACAACCCTAGAGAAGTATATGCAGATTTATGGATGTAGTTGTAGGATACATAGCAGCCAATAATTCAAAAGAAATCCATGCATCCAATTTGAATAGTGATTAATACAAAGAAATAGGGTCCTCCAATGGCCCAATCATCTGGACCTTGACTGTCCCCTCAACCAGTGACCCTTCAAAACCAGGTTATCATGCAATCAATGAGTGATCCTTCATTCTCCTAGTCTACCCTGCATCCAAACATATTGGAAATACACAATACAATGATAACAAGTCTTTCACAATCCCCCTTCCCTCAAGGAACACTATCAACCATCCCTTCCACATAGCATTTCACTGTTGTATGAGTGAATTGTGTAGGAAAAGTTAACATTAAACAAGGAGAAAACTACTCAACACATCTTGGAAACCATTGAATTCAATAATAAATGAAACCTAACACCAACACTATTCCTCCCATTCACTTCTTCCAAGAATAAAGCATTTAATCCATTCAACATTACATATAATCATTAGACAAAGACAGTTGGTTGGATGCACAAAGATTTCACTTTTATTTTTTCTTTTGCAATGTGACATTACAACAGCCTTTGCTTTTAGTTTGCGTAAAAAAACTACTTCCGTCATCCTTAGCTCATTACTCTTTCCTACTACTGTAGTGTATGCTTCTACTATTCACTCTCTATGTACATTTTCTTTTGTTGTGTGTGTCATGTGCTTACTCTTGCATTTCCAATTCTGTAATGTGATCATGTTTTTTATTGTCTTCCCTAGCTCATATAGTATTATAGATATTTTTCTCTGTTAAGCTACCATGTTGAAATGCAACAATCACTTCTATTACAAAATTTTTAACTTGTCTATTTTATTGTGATTAGATTGAAGCAAATACATAAGAAGATTGGTTTTGTTTCGTCTCATTCAAAAATGATTAGGCCACAATTTTTCCTTATGCTTCAGTAATCCAATGTATGTGCAAGGTATGCTAAAACATGGTAGTCATTGTAGTAAAGAAGTTAAACTATAAACCAACCTATGTGCAAGATATTAGAATTTGAATCAATAATTGTTAGTGCATTCAAAAATTTAGTAGTTTGCAAAGTTATGTTTGAGAAAATGTGATGCCGTGATAAATTCTAGGGCTCTATTGTATTTTGCATGGATTAAAAAAATCCTAATTTGAGGTAAGGCTATGGATTGTAACTTTTTTGTATTTGAATTTGCTTTTCCCTTGCCCCAATTATGAATCTGGCACTTTGTATTACGTCATGAAATTTAGATGCACCCAAAGTCACCATGTAAAATCCATGGTCTTGGAACCATAAATGACATATTTTGGAATTGTTTGTGTTTTCTAAGCTTAAGCCTTAGAAATAGTTATGTCAGTTAAGTGCTAGCCAAGAGCATTTTTCTTCTTCTGAGTTTTAGCGAACCATTTTGTATCATATATCTATTGAATATAGCACCCACAACAATTTCCAAGCATAAAAAAGAGATGCATTCAATAAATCACGTGCATAAACAAGAGACACATTAATTTGTTGATTGAAATTTTGGTTAGAAGTGAAGAGAGAGAAAATTGGATATGTCAAAAGATATGGTTACCTCATAATACCACTTAAATCTAGGTTCAATTACCATTTTTTTTCACTTTCTTTCACGTGTTTTCTATAATTTGATATTTTATTAGTTTTAAGACAAGAAGTGTAACTATTTATTTTCATTTTTCCTATTGCTTATATCTTTGAGTAGCATTCAAATAAGAGTGGTGGTGATGATGGTGATGAGTTGAGAGATATAAATTTGGACATAGTAGTGAATATCATGACCATTCTCTTTATATCACCAATATTTATTATGGTTCTTTCTTATTTCATTGTTTATGATTTGTGTATGGTTAGACCCCATGCCTTTTTAATTAGAGTTTATGTACAATTTTTTCTTCTAATAAGTGGAACAAAGACACGCAGTTTATATTATTAATGTCCATGATCCATCTACATAATTATTAATCTTGATGATCACACATATAAACCCCCCTTCAATGTTATTGTCCCTGCAATATTTGTAAGGGATTAAACACTAGAAGATTTCTAATCAAAACAACTAAGAGACATTGTAGGGATAATGGTCACATTGAAGGGGGGCTTGATTTGTTAGAATGAATTTAGAATAATTGAGAGGGGGGAGTGAATCGGTTATCCTTAGGTTCAGATGTGCCCATATAAAACTTTATACCACTTCAACAACTCAGATCTACTCGGCAGCAATAAACAACAAAAGTCTGCAGTTTACTGTACTAATGAGATAAGCTTACAGAAACTTAATAGTAAAACACAACATAAACATTCACATATTTTGACACCATGATTTAACATGGAAACCCAATATAGGAAAAACCACCAGTAACATGCTACCAAAATTTCACTCTTCTGAAGTGATGCCCTGTTAGGAGCCAACCCTGTTAAAGGTTACGTCAAATGTGACCTGGTTAAAGGATTTAATCACCCTGTCAGGAGTGGCCTTGTTAGAGGACTTAGAACATTCCAATTTGAATGTCACCTTGTTCAAAGGATTTATACAATGACTATTAGGTCAACCTGGTTAAAGGATTTTAACTAATACAATGGTTAAAATTAATCAGTAGGTGTGATATGATACATACAACTTACTTTCCAAATCCAGATCCAATTTAAGCTCTAATGCTAATTCACTGAGTGGCCTCCATTTTCATCTCAAACTTTCAGATCTGCTTGGAAATCCATCAAGAAATCTTTCTCTGCTTCTCTTCTCTGCCTTCTTTGCTAGGTTTTTCCAATTAGTCAATTAACCATGCAATACTCTTGCATACAACTTCTCCTTACACTTGGATACTATAACAATAACCTTTGTAGGTTATATTATACCTCTTCATCTAGGTTAGATAGATATTTTTCCGCTTAATCAAGATCATAGATCTTAGGTTAGGTCAGATCCAACGGATCTTTCCATCATTACATTTTATTTACTTCTCCAATATAGTCATTAATTAAACATTGAATCCATGCATTAATAACAGTTTCCCATGCATTAAATGAGTGTGTACCAATCTTAATTAACAATGCATATCCCAATAAAATCAACTATGTCAGCCAGAGATCTCAAATCTCATCAATTAATAAAATACTATTGCTCAGCTTTCTCTGTCTCCCTCAAAATTTCACTGGCACTCGACATCATCTTTTCTTTGCTCGGCATCACCTTTTGCTTTTCTCAGCATCGACTTTGTTTTTCTTGGCATCGACTTTCCAGTGAACTGTCAGTGAAAGATAAACAACATATCACTTTTCCAAAGTGCCAAATGATCAAGTACCCTGGTGTATACTCATAACTCAACCATTTCCTCCATCTTCTTTTTATCCTATTATTCAAATCTTCATCAATCAATAGATATGGTACTCAAAAATACAACAATAGTCTCACCAGTTAAGGTTTGACATCAATGACAAAATAACAATTGTCTACATTGTAGCAATATTTCCAACAATCTCTCTCTTTGGCATTGATGACAACACTAAACTGTAAAACAATAATTTCCAACCAAAGTTACCATACAATCCAAAAAAAGCGTGTGTTCCTTGATATGAAGAAATCTTCATTAATGTCTTTAGTTTCATTCTAACTCTCATATGTAAAATATTACTCACTCTGTGTCTGTAATCACACTGATATCTTTATGTTGCTTGTTCAACTCCCTCTTTTAGTAATATCTCCCTCATATCTGTTATTTTTATCAATAATCTCCCTCTTTGACAACAATGCCAAAGATGTTGAAATCTTTATTATGCAGATTCATCTTGTTCTAATCTTTGTATCATGTTGTTCCTGTCATCTTTGTTTATGACTGATCTTCTTTTCTGTTCTTTTCTTCCACTTCATAGTTTTTAGGCAGCATCCTAAAAATGTGACTCACTGTGCATCAATGTGTCAAGTGTTTTGATTAAAACATTTGATGCAACAGTGCCATTTAGAACTAGTTAGCCTTTGTTAGGGGAATCACCCCCAATTTACCTCTTAGATGCTCATGAGCATCCTTGGGAAATGCTTTTGTAAATATGTCTGCCAACTGTTCCTTAGTGTTCACATATTCCAGTCTCACTTCCTTCTTCTGAACTAGCTCCCTCAAGTAATCATACTTGATAGCTATATGTTTTGTCTTAGAGTGCATTATAGGATTTTTAGAAATATTAATGGAACTTGTTTTATCACAATATATGACAACTAGTTCTATGATCTCCTCCTTCATACCTTTTAGTAGTATCTTCAACCACACAATGTTTGAACAATTATCTGTTGCTGCCACATACTCATCTTCAGCTGTAGATTGTGAGGTGCAATTCTATTTCTTGCTTGTCCATGAAATTAATCTTTTACCCAAAATAAATGCTCCTCTTGTAGTGATTTTTCTATCATCCACATTACTAGCCCAGTCAGAATCAGTATAGACTCTGAGTTCAAACTTGTCATTCCTTTTGTAATATAGGCCATAGTCTTCTCTACCTTTCAAATATCTCAGAATTCTTTTCACTTCCATTATATGTGTCTCTTTTAGATTAACAAAAAATCTAGCAACAATTCCAACTGCTAATGCAATATCAGGTCTATTGTGTACAACATATTGTAGCTTACCAATCGTTGATCTATATAGTGTTTGATTTACCTCTTTTGTATCATCATTCTTTGTCAGCTTCTGTCCAGTAGCCATGGGTGTACTCATTAGTTTTGAATCTTCCATACCAAAAGTTTTCAGTATCTCCTTGACATATTTTTATTGAGTAATATAGATACCATTCTTCATTTAATGTATTTGTAAACCAACAAAGAATTTTATCTCACCAAACATACACATTTAAAATTTAGTTTGCATCTATTTTGCAAATGCTTTGCATATCATGTCTTTTCCACTGAATATTATGTCATCAATAAAAATTTAAGCCAATAAAATTCCTTTGCCTTGCTCTGTTTTCAAATACAAATTGTTGTTGTCATTTTTTCTTGCAAATCCAATCTTTATCAGATAATTGTGCAATCTTTCATACCATGCTCTGGGTGCTTGTTTCAGTCCATATAATTCCTTGTGCAGTCTGAAAACCATGTTCCTCTTGCTTGGGTCAACAAATCCATCAACTTGTTCAATATATACTTCCTCTTCTAATATCCCATTTAGAAATGCTGACTTCACATCCATTTGATAAACTTTAAATCCTTTTTAGGCTGCATATGCAAGTAGAGTTCTTACTCCTTCCAATCTTGCAACTAGGGCAAATGTCTATCCATAGTCAATTCCTTCCTCTTGTGCATAACCTTTGCATACCAGTCTTGCTTTATTCCTTGTTACCTCTCCATGTTCAGTCATCTTATTTCTGAATACCCACTTAGTACCAATTACATTTTTGTTGTCAGGCCTCGGCACTAGTGTCCATGTCTTGTTATTTTCTATCTGGTCTATCTCTTCATTCATGGCTTGAATCCAGTCTTCATTATCTAAATCATCTTTTACTATCTTAGGCTCAAAATCACATAGCAAACATGTGTCTTCTCTTAATTTGCTTCTTGTCACAACTGCAAAATCCTTTACTCCTATGATTTGATCAGGTTTATGGTGCCTTCTCACATATTTTTCCAAATTAGGCTCTTTCTTAGCTTCAGTTTGATCATTCATGTTCAGTTCAGGTTGAAACTGTGACTCGACATCTCCATCAGATAGCTCGATAGTCACCTCCTGTTGCTTGACAATTTCGTTCTATGTCTCGGCAGGTGCAGACTATTTCTCAATAGCTTCATTCTTAGTTTTGTTAGAATCCTCCTTTTCAGGATAAGTGAATGATCTGTAACTCTCAGGCTCAATCATGCTTTCAGCTTCATTTCTCTCTGCATATTCATCAATTCTAACATTTGCACTTTCCACAATTTTGTTAGTGTTAGAATTCAAGCACTTGTATGCTTTACTCCTAGTAGAATATCCAAGAAATATGCCTTCTTCTCCTTTAGCATCAAGTTTACCATTTATTTTATCCTTTAGTATAAAACATCTACTCCCAAAGACTTTAAAATAACTTACAGTAGGTGCATATCCATAACATAGTTCATAAGGTGTAGTATTTGTACTTTTCTTGACTTGTAGTCTATTCAAGGTATAAATTGTTGTACTTACAACTTCTCTCCAATATTTATGTGCAACATTTTTCTCCATCATTAATGTTCTGGCACAATCCATGATAGATCGATTTCTTCTTTCAGCTATACCATTCTGTGGTGGTGTCCTAGGTGTGGACATCTATATTTTTATCCCCCGGTCATTGCAGAACCTATTAAAATAATTAGAAATGAACTCACCTCCTCTATCAGATCTCAGACATTTCAGACTCTTACCTATTTCCTTTTCAAATTTTGCCAAGTACCACTTAAATAACTAAAATGCATCAGATTTTTCTTTAAGAAACATAACAGTCATCATCCTAGAGTAGTCATCTACAAATAGAATAAAATATTTGTCTCCACAGTAACTTTTCTCACCAATAGGTCCACAAAGGTCAGTATGAACCAATTCCAAAATATTCTTAGAAGTATGAGTTTTGCTCTTAAAGCTAGATTTAGTCATTTTGCCTAATTGACATTGCTTACACATTGCATCCTCAAGTTTCTTTAACTTAGGCAGCCCTCTAACCTTTTTCAATTTACTTATGCTTACCAAGTTATAAAAGTTAACATGACATAGCCTCTTATGCCATAACCAAACATCATTGTATTGTGCAAACAAGCATGTCTCTTCAACTAAGTCTAGATAAAATAAGTTACCTCTAGTCTGCTCACCACTTCCAACTAATTCTTCATTGGCATCATAGATCTTTGCTTTCCTCTGATGGAATTCAAATCTGTAACCATAAGTGTTTAGCTGTGAAACACTCAATAGGTTATACTTAAGATCATCAACCTGATACACATCATCACATCTAATCTTGTTAGTCAATTGAATTGATCCTTTCCCTTTAACTCTACAAGGTGTATCATTACCAAACTTAACATATCCACCTTTACATTTATCTAAGGTTTCAAATTTGTCCTTATCACCAGTCATGTTATGTGAAAAACCACTGACAATAATCCAATGATCACCTTCACTCATATAAGAAATTAATGCAATTTTCTCATCATCATCAGAATCATCTTTCATTGCAACATACACAACTTCTATATTATTTTCATCAGATTTATCAGATTCACTGTCACAGGCTTCTTCAACTATATAGCAATATTTCTTACCTTTGTATTTATAATCCTTGTACTTTTTGTAGTCTCAGTCATCCTTTTTGTGTTTGTACTTGCCGTCCCTTCTTTCATCTTTCTCATTCTTATCAAGACATATAGCAGCAATATGACCAACTTTGTTACAAGAAAAACAAATAATAGGAAGTTTACCTCTGAATTTTCCTTTTCCTCTAGCTATTCTCCTTGCCATAAGTGCCTCAAGCTCTTCTAGATCATTATCTGAAGTGTCACTATCACTTCTCACACATTTATTTTCTTTCCTTGATTTGTTGATGACCATCTGTGACTTGAATGTAGATTCAACAATTTGTGGAGTATAGTTATCAAAATTTGACATTTCAAATGCAGCAAGTCTACCTACCAAACTTTCTAGAGTCAAATTGTTTTTAGGAGTACATCTTAGTTCTTGAATTGCAGATACTCTAATAGCATAAATAGGAAGAAGTGTTCTCAGTACCTTTCTCATGATAGTGTCATCATCAATGGTTCCCTTAGCTCCTCTAATAGCATTTACAACTTCCTTTATCC
>MU226018.1:852677-874537 GCA_018584345.1 Thuja plicata
CAGAGGACCACACATATAATATGGATTACAAAGTTATAGTTTTCTGATTAAAATAGAGATAATACATTATTAAGGAACACAAAGATAATTGTGGAACACAAGCATTATAGTTTTCTGATTTTCAAAAAATAGATAAAATGATTTCTTTAATAAGGAAAATGAGAATCAGTTGGCTTTGTTTTTAGCTATTAGACATGAGTAAAATTTAGAGATAGTTGTGACAAGTTTTTTTTCAAAATAGTTGGTTTATCAGTTTGACATATTATATATACATGATGTTGAAGATGACAATAATACAGAGAGAGGAATATTGGGTCTACATGAAACATAATTTGTTTTTGTGCACAATTAGTCATATGATCAGAAATCATTAATTCTATAGTTGATCATATCATGTATGATTCATTGTTTGATACAAAGCATTATTTGTATCCAAGAATGTATGACATTGGATTCATGTCACTGTGCTTAATTAGATTCTCCATATCGTTGTGCTTAATTAGATTCTCTAAATAGTGTTTCATTTATATATATAAATAAGATATACATTATGTAGAATTCTTAAGTCACCAAAGATATGACTTAAACTAATGTAAGCATAAGGTCTGAAAGCCCTACTAAGACTATGAAAATGCAATGAAATTAAAACATTATAAAAAAAAAACTACTAAGGTTTCACCATTGCAAATCCACTCAAATTCTACATTTTAACATTTGCAATGTCTAGCTAAATGAGTAAAATCCCTAGGCAAAATAAGAGTTCAAAAAACATAGTTTAAATTATCAGAATAGGAACTGTGATCAATGGAATAAATACATTATTCCTTGACCAAGCTCTACCAGCCTAGCTCCTATCTCTTCTGGAAAGAGATTCTCATTTGCTTGAAGAAAGGATCCAAACTTCTCCATATTGTACTCCTTAACACCTGATTTGAAGGTTGTCCATGCCTTTTTCATCAAAGTCTTCTTGCCTTATGCCTCCATTGCAAAATAACCCAAAAGACCATTACTTGTTAACTGGGTGTCGAAGCTATCAATTGCTATCCCAATCTTTGTATATATGTCTTCCACTACAAGCCTACGAGCCAGAAAGAGTGCATGAAAAGGATGCCCAAAAATTTGAACGACCAGTTGGAATAACTCTGCCACCAACACACCATCATGAACATGATTTCTAGACCAAAAGTCTCCTCCCAGCATTGCCACCATTGTCAGTTGCTCCTTTTCATTCACCCAAATAAAAAATCTTTATATTTTCTCCTCTGGGGTCTCCTGCAGTGATTCCACCTTGTTGCAATGACACCTTATACCCAGATGATTCACCATAGTCTTATGAAGAAACACACAAATAGGGGAATATAAATAGACCACACTGCAAGTTCTTTGATGAGATTTTGTGATAAGGTTGAACTGACTTCTGCAGGGTACTTGTTCATGGGTTAATTTAGATATCTCTCATGCACGCCGACTAAACATCCCTTCCCTTTGACATTGGCATTTCCAATTTATCTCCTTTGGTACTATATATGATACAACTAATTGTATCTTGAGTGATGGTGGCCTTCAACTCTATCTAATCACTGCGGCAGTCCCTAAGAAGAAATTTACCTCAAATATGTGCTTGGAAGTGTATGATAAATATCTCACAGGATATTCCAGTTCCACTGATTGGAACAATCATTCTCTGGCATCAACCTATGCCTTTCCTCATGATCATCCCTATGTCTTCTGCAATTATCTCCTGCAGTTTCATCAACATGTGATCACCATACTCAAATCCCATATGCTCATTGTTGTCAATCCCCAAATTTGCCAAGAGGTCTGCCACCCTGTTATCTTCTCGAAAAACATGTTGGAGATGATATTCCCCCAATGTTTTCAAGTGATTCAAGATTTTTAGAATCCAATCTGCAAGTCTACACAATTGGAAAGCCCCTTTTGTGATTCCGTTTATGATGACCTATGAGTCTCCCTTGATGATAAGGTTGCTTATTCTATTTGATGCACACCATTTGAGACCGGTTTCTAATGCAGAGATCTTTGCAACATTGTTAGAAGTGATGTCTCAAAATGTTATTAAATAATCAAAATTCAAATTACAATTGACATTTAATATTCATATTTTCTTCATTTGAAGCACTATCTACAGCGGGTGGCCTAGGACTTGAATAATTGGCTAGGAATAAAGATAACAGAGCTCAAGAGACCATCATAGTTGGTCTCTTTCTTTGGTCCATATTACTGAAAATAATATGGATCGAAGAAAGAGACCAACTACGATGGTCTCTTGAGCTTTGTTATCTTTAATGTGCATATCCGTCACTTTTTTGACACATATGGAAACACTTTCGATAGTGGTGCTATACCTTCGACGAGACATCCTGTTGGACATAAATCATTTTCGATAGATGAGTGCGACATGAATGCTATACCACCTATGGGTTTACCTGTCGAACAATCACTATAGTTCTATTGCTCATCTGATAGATAAAGTGTCAGAAAGCAATGATTTGCGATAGATAATTATGACAGGCTTGCTATATCTCCGATGGGTGTTCCGATAGTCCTTTCTGAAAGGAAACACATAGGGTTTGTTGGAGTTTTGATAGGTCTACCACAAGAAATTTGATAACAAAGCTAGTATTCATGTGCTAGTTTTTGATAGAATTAGATGTCAGAAGATCGATGGTAACCACTTCCATCAAAATTTGCAACACAAAAATGTCGATGGATACATATGTCAAAAGTTCAACAACTAGGCGTTGCAAATCTGACAAATGGCCGTTAGAATTTGGCCTCAAATGTACTAGTGTAGGGATAGGATTGAGTTTAGGGTAGCTCTTGGACCACAGTTAGTCCAAGAGATGGAGAAAAATGTATCCTTGATTAGGAAACATCTTAGAGAGGCACTATGTGTGATCAAATCTGCAACCTAACACTTCAATAAACCATTGCATCAAAAGGGTTAACATCAAATTAAGAATCCAAATATTGCATAAACACCTTTGAAATCATCTTATTGCTTCCTAGTTGAAGCAAGTGTGATTATCATGAATGACCATTAGATTAGACATGGAGAATCAGTGACTTGACTACCCCAAAATGGAAGATTCAAATGCAACCATGAGCAAGATGCTTGTACTTGCATACTTTACTCTTAATAAATTTGAAAATGAAATGCATGAACTATCAAACTAAATGCATGGTAACCATGGAGAATGATGCTAAAATGCAAGTGTAAACTATCAATGAAATGAGCAATGCATCTACCATTATATATGAAAGGAAGTTAAGATGTCATTAAACTAAGAAATGAAACTACAAATGCATATGCAAAGAAACTATTATGAGAGAAAGAGCAAAAAGTGCACAATTAAACCCTATAATGAAAATAGCACTATAACTATACTCTCCAAATTGTCTATATATGAATGAGAAAAGGGAGCTATCCCTTTAATAGGAAATTCCATGAGGTGAACGGTTGAGATTAAGAGGCAAAAGGAAATGAGAAATGGTGGAGATGTGACTTTCCTCAATCCATGTGAGCTTGATCCAAGTGATTTGGTTGGTCAACCTTGTGAAGAATAAGACAAAAATAGTATTTTCCCTTTTAATTTGTTTTATTTTGATTTTCAATGTTCTCACACATGTGTGAATGGGTACTTTTTATTTAAAAGGGACTTTAGGACTTTTTGATTTATCCCAATGTTTTATGCAATTTAAGTATTTTAGGCTTTAAGCTTGATGATTTGATTCAACAAGTTAGGATTTAAATTATGTAAGAAAATTTGATTAAGTACTCTCATAATTAGGGTTTAGGGTCTAGCTTATGAATGTCTTTGATTTAAGATTTATTAAGGCCAATTAATTAGAAATAGGGGCTATAGGTTTTCTAGACCAATTTTAGGTGATTACATTTTCCCCTCTTTGAATTGATGTGTGAGCAATGCATTGATTCAAAGAACATCTTATGGTTGGCTGGATAAGGAAATAGCTTGATATGAAGTGATGCAACTATCCCACTGATCAGAATCAATTATAGACTTGATTGAATGAAGATGGATTGCAATTTGAAGATATCAGCTGTGGACTTGATTAAGCAAAGACCGATAGGGAGATCTAGAAATATCAGCTCTGAACTTGATTGAGAAAAGACCAATAGAGAGGCCTAAGAATGTCATTTATGGGCTTGACTGAGAGAAGATTGATAGAAGAGTTTGAGCATTCAACTTGATGTGAAGTGATGAAATTGAATGTCTTTCCTCCAAGAAAATTTCTCTATTTTGGATTAGTTTGAATGATGAATCAACCTGATATGGTGCGATGAGGTTGATGGCCATTCATTTGATTGGATAGGATAAATAACTTGATATGGGTCCTGATGAAGCTAATTACTTGATTGAGAGAGGTTATCAGATTGATATGGTGTGATGAACCTGATTGCCCCTAGGGATTTAGATTACTCAATGTGAAGTGATGAAAATCACTTGATTGATCTTGATTTAGGTCAGGGCCTGGTGCCCCTAGAGATTGAACTTGTTGATGTGAATCAAATTTTTGATATAATGGTACTACCCCCTTGGCAGAAAAATCAAAAGGAGGGGATAGCTACAAGCTCGATAGATCAAAAAAATCATTGACTAAATGAGGTATGAGCCTAGTTTTAGGTCTGATTGACCAAATTTGACCAAGAGTTGAATAAGGTTGACTTTTTTGGATTGAAGTGGGAAGTACTTGATAGAATCAATTAGGATTAATCTCAAAGTGGAATCCCATGAGAAAAGCGTTAGTGATCATCTACATTTGAGAGAACAAATTAATCTATGTTTTTGACTAGAAAAATGTCATCGAATTTTGATTTTGGTCCTAAAAATTAATTCAGAGCTATCTGATTAGCCAAGGGTACAATCTTCATGTCCATTAGAGCACTTTGAAAAATTAGGTCAAAACCTATATAAAGCCTAGAGGGGTCATTTTCAAATCATTTTTAGTGTCCAAGTTTGAAATTCTAGAAGCCTTCTCTGAGAAAAATGGTAGTGCTAGTAGAAGATCATCAATTCAAGCACATGCGGAGCTACGAACAACTACAAGAATATCCACCCCCAGTTACTAACTGATTATCTTTTCCTTTTCATTGCATTTTCTATTTTTTCATAGATCTTTGCAAATTTTTTTAACATTTTAGGTCACATGGTCCCGGTTCATCGTACGAGCTGGTGAGAGGGCTCATATGATAAAATACTAGAAATTATTTTGTCATTTCACCTTATTAGTATTTTCGCACAAGAAGCACCCACCTATCACTATAAACACATTAAGTTGCATGAAATAATTAGTTTTGTCATTTTAACCTAGATTGTCATATGGTACCAAATCCTGACTCGTACGAACCTTGATGCCAATGAGTCTTTTGTTGTACTTTGTCATTTGGGAGGCAATGGTACTTTTTTGAAGAGGTCCATTGTTGATTGCATGTTTTTCTGATTTCTTAGCCTATTTTACAGTTTGTTTGACCATTGCATGTTGAATGTAGCTTTCCTTTACTCATTTGCTGATGCATTTTCATTGTTTGTCTTCTTACAGACACATTTTCCAGATATTTAGTTTCACTCCACATATCCTCCTACCATGTGGTTGGTGAGAAAATTTTCAGATGATTAGAGAGGTCATTTGAGAGACTATGGCTTCAGATGGTTAACCTAAATGCCTAACATCCAGGTGAACCATGGGTTGTTAACAACATTGGTGGATCGATTCCATAGTGAGAATAATACCCTTCACCTACCAACCAAGGAGATGGCCATAACTCCCGAGGATGTCTACATGATTCTTTGGATTATGTTTGCAAGAGAATGAGTTGAGTATGATGTAGCACTACAGTTGGGTACAAAGGCACTTATCCGGGTGTTCTATGATCACACTATCTTGGACCGAGCCATATCTTGGGATGACATGTTGAGTCAGTATGGTATTGACTATCCTCTTTCTTATGTTATAGCAGGATTCATAGGTTGCTTCCTCATGGCAGATATGAGGTAAGAGGGATTTCTCTACAGATGGGGTAGTGTTTTGGAGAGACTGGTGACCCAGCCAGAGTAGTTAGGCTGGGGTCAATGCATTTTGGTGCACATGTACCATGAGATGCACAAGGTTATGTACAAAGGGGCCAAGGTATGGCTGTAGGAGTACTGATATTATAGGTATGGTCTTGGGAGCATCTCTCGATATGCAGGCTAGTGACCAAGGATCCACAACAGAGTGTGAAGCCTTAAATGTATAGATATGTAGTTTTCTTGACACAACCCCACCTAGGGAAGAATGAATACTAGAGACCTTAGTTAGATAACCTCAACTAGGTTGTTTGGAGGCCCTACATAGGGATAGAGACCTGGACTGATTGAAGGGGCCAGAGGAGAGATTTATTTGTTTCTTGTCCTTTGCTGGGGAGGACTTTGTCTATTGTTGAGTGCTTCGTGGTTGGTTGAGTACTGCGGAAATATGGTCATTCGTAGAGCCTACCATAGGAGTGCACCATGTATGCTTATTTTATCGATGAGGAGCACTAAGGGTGGTTTCTGATACTATCTCTCACTCTTGGTGTACAATATTTGATAGGGTTACACAAGACATCATCGGATTACTTGGAGGTTATTACAGATTCAGGGGTTACACCTGAATACATGGATCATTTTCAATAACATCCCTTCCCTAAATTCATAGATTTGGTGGAGAGAGCACCTCATATTGAGGAGGGAGATGTAGCTCAGAGCGTAGGTGGATGGAGGGGTCTAGACAGAGTACCATAGAGGAGTCCAATTCCTTCTAGAGAAAGTGGTATCCCAAGTTCCAGTTCTAGCAAGGCACCTAGAGTTGGTTAGCAGCAAAAATGTAGAGAGGGAGGCATCCTTAGTTTAGTTAGTGTCGAGATACCTGCTACATAAGGCATCGATGTGGGGATGGGAGACACATAGTCAGATCTCAGTCTTGATGAGGTAGTTTGACGGGTTCGCTAGTGCAGAGCTACATAGGTTAACGAGGAGGAGGGAGTAAAAAGAGATCAGACTCCATGAGATATGATCTATATCCTGAGAGGATGGGTAAGAACCTCACAAAAATAGCTAGTGGTTGCATAGGTACAAATCACAGAGAGAGATTGCACCATTTCTAAGAGAGATGAGAGGATCTAGGAATTGACTCAGGGGTTCATGATTGAGTGCACCAATCTTCAGAGGGAGGTCACTCATCAGACCAGTAGGGAAACCTACTATGTGGCAGGATATATTGTTGAATTTCCTGTAGTACAATAGGTGCTAGCATATTCTCAGTACCTGGCAAGAACTGAGGGAGAAGGCCCTCCATCCAGAGAAGATGCTCCTTGTCCTCTAGCCCGAGATGACACTGAGGGAGGGAGCGAGACTTCATTAACCCCCTTCTTCTTATCTTATCCTTTTCTAATTTTTGAGATCCATTTTGGTTGTACATGATTAATTTGCATCAAAGATGCACATTTTTTCTCAAGATTGTTGGAGCACCCTTTTGTATACACTGAGACTCTTGATATATATATGATTATCTTTGTGCTTCATTGATTTTCCTATGCAATTACTTGGCATTATTTAATTATGAGAATATTTTCATTGTTTATCTTTGCTTTGAATAGTTCATGGTGCATAACATGATGTGTAATAGGATTATATGTGACGTGCTTGTACCTTGATGTTCTGTTCACTACAATGGGTAATACTGTGCTCTTCTGATATTGACTATTTATTTTGTAGATAGATAACCTTAAGGAGATAAAATGTGGTTGATCACTTCAACAAAGTGACGTAGGAGCATCTTGGGTGTAAGAGCAATCTTGCATCACCCAAAAATAATTTTTGGTTTCTTTTCAATAAGGCTATTTTGTGTAGAGCTACTATTTCTAAAAAAGTTACTATTTTTAGTAAGTTTTTTGTTTGAGCTTAGAATTTTCTATTTTTCTTCCCTAGAGGTCCACTTTGATTGTATCAGCATGCTAGTAAAGTTTTATTGCCAGATCAAGTCTAGTTTTGTAGATGTTGCATATTTTCTAGTATTGGCAACAGGGTACAAAAACTTCAAACTCAATTTTGAAGGCTTTAGAGGCTCTGAATGGGGAAAAAACCTTGGATGGATGGAGCTTTCACAAGTCAAGAATTTAAGAGAACATTGTGGAATTTCTGAAGTGGGGTTACAGTGGCCCATTGGGTCAACAGGTGAAGAGTTATGGTCTCTGGAAGTTGCACTACCTGAATTTGAAAAAGTTGAGGTTCCTTCAAAATTTCTTTTTGGGATCTAAAGTTTTTTGGGCCTATTCTAATGTAATAAAAATAAATAATAATATCTTAGGGATGGTTAGCCTCAAACTTTAGGGTTTTATTTCTAGAATATTCTTGGGTGGTTAAAATTGTCTATATATTGAAGGCCTGTAGGGTTGTCTAGGGCAGTTCTGGGTTATGCATCTGGTGGTTCTAGCTTGTAGATTATTGTAGTAAAATGGATATGTGGCTATGCATGTTATATTTCAAAATATTGTAATTTCATTTCATTGAGGATATTTGAAATCCCATTTCCTATCTTTGCAAATCTTTTTATTCTCAATTTTTATGTGTGTTTGTGTTAATAAGGGGAGTACCCTTCATCACAAATGATTTGATGATCGAAGGGATAGCTACCCTCTTGCTCCTCTTTGTGTGTTTTTTGTTATAATGATAGAATGAAATCCTAGGAATGAAGTGCACCCTACACAACATGAGTAGTCAAGTCACTAATTCTGGTAGTCCTTATTTTCATCACCGGGCGGTTGGGACATCGGAGTCAATACAACCCTTACTAGTGCCTCTGCGACCATAAGAATATGAGTATGACCTTCATTGGATAAAATATGGGAAACAACGTAAGCATCTAGGTATAAGAACCATGATGACTTGAACATTTTCTCCAGTTGATATCACAAAGATACACCAGTATGGAGGCATTCAGAGCCGAGATAATTGTTAGAATATGTTAAAACAGATATAACCCAAAATCTAATTGAGAGTATTAGATCAACAACTAGAAATAAAATGAACATAATAATAATACTAGATAAACTTGATGTAAATGCTCAAAGGCATGATAGCATCAAGGTAAATTTATATTATCCTAGCATATACAATATCTCCAATCTCTCTATATTCCAATACAAGTAAGGAAGCCTGTTTATATAGGCAAAGGAGAGGTGGAGGTGGGTGGAGGAACCTACATTTAGTAATGCAGCCAACTACATTTAGTAAATGCAGCCAATTACATTTAGTAAATGCAGCTAGCTACATTTAGTAAATGTAGCCAACTACATTTGGTAGGTGGAGGAATCTACATTAACACCTAAGCAAGATTAAAAAACATAATGAGGAAATCCTAGAAATAAAGGGAAATGTAATTAACCCATCTAGGAAATAAAATCCTACACTAACATCCCCCCTGAAGCACAACTTAGGTGGATGTAGAGAAGAAGGGTCCTGGCACAAGAGCCATGTTAGGTACCCTTGTACAACTATAATGCAACCTCTCATAACCAGAGAAAAGGAGAAAAAATAATTGGAAAGACTCCTCTCCAAAAGAGAGTAAACAAGAAGCTAAAAAGCTCTAGTAGAAGTAGACACCTGTCACACCCCAAGAAAAGCACATAGATGAATGAACTTTCTCTCAGTGAAGGGTTTGGTGAAGATGTTAGCATTCTGATCAGATGTCTGACAACACTTAAGATCAAGAACCTACTCATGAATCAACTCCCAAATGTAGTGCATGTGAATATAAATGTGCTTGGTCCACTAGTGATGGACCAGATTGTGAGAAATTTGAATGACACTTTGATTATCACAAAAGAGGACTGTGGGCTTGCAGAAAGGAATTCCAAACTTAGTGAGGATGTTCTAAAGCTAAATGGCCTCAGTAGTAGCATTAACTACTCCTTGATACTTAGCCTCAGTGGATGAAAGAGAAATAGTAGCCTGCTTCTTTCTCAACCAAGAAATGAGACCTGAACCAAGAGAGAAGAAATACCCTGAAGTAGAATTGCGATCCTGAGAATCGCCTGCCCAATCTAAATCTGTGTATCCTATCAAGTAAATATTGACACCTATTATATAATGGATCCCATAATTATGAGTACCCTGGATATAATGAGTAACCCTCTTAGGTGCTTTCCAATGTAGCTCATGGGGCTCTTGCATGAATCTGGAGACTATGCCCACATCATATGAATTATCAGGTCTTGTGTGATTAAAATATATGAGGCTACTGACCAATTGACAATACAAGGTAGCATCAACCAAGAGTAAAGAAAAAGAAGCCTCAAGTTTAACTCCTAACAGAAGTGGAGTCAGTGCAGACATACAGTCCACCATGTGAAATCTAAAGAGAATATCAAGAGCATACTTAGGTTGTCCAATGAAGATCCCAGAAAGTGACTGAGTGATCGTAATCCCTAATAAGTAGTGGAGAAGGCCTAAGTCAGACATCAAGAAGTGATCATGAAGGGTAGTTTTGACTTCCATGATGTGGGATGAGTGGCTCCCTGTGATCAACAAGTCATCAAAATAGAGGACAAGGAAAGTGAGAGTATCATCCTACTGCAAAAAATAGACACTCAGATCAAAATTCCATCGAGTGAACCCAAATGAGAGAAGGAAGGAGTCCATCTTGGCATACTAGGCTCAAGGGGCCTATTTAAGGCCATAAAGAGACTTCTGTAGGCGGAAAAAAAATGAAGGATCCTAGATGAATCCCTATGGTTTCTCTCTATATATATATCTCCTCCTAAAGGTCACTGTGAAGAAAAGCACTCTTCACATCCATTTGATGAACTTCCCAACAATGGGATGCAACAATGGCAAGGACAAGTTAGATGGAATTAATTTTGGCAAATGGGGAAAAGGTCTCAGAGTAATCAATCCCATGAACCTGGGAGAATCCTTTGGCAACCAGGAAAGCCTTATGCTTATCAACTAACCCATCTGTAGAAATTTTTTTCGATAGATCCACTTGCATCAAACATGTTTTCTTCCCTTAGGAAGAGGGACTAAATCCCAAGTATGGTTCCTCTCTAAGGAATTGAACTCTTCTTGAATAGAAGAATCCCACCCAAGGATACCAGAAGCTTCCCGAAAGAATTATGGATTAGAAGCTATAGAAACAAAGAGATGTGGAGATTGCTCAAATTGTGACCGTGTTCTTCTCGCAATTGAAGGATCACCAACCTAATCACCTGTTGACTCCAATGTCTGACGAGCCCAAAGTGTCCTAGTGGCTAGTGAAAGTGGAGAATCTAGAGGATGATCTTCACCCTCTAAATGATTTTCATCATTGTCATCTGAAGACTCTTCATTGGGATCAAGAGGATTAAAATCCTTGAAAGAATGATCAGCATGCAACCACAGTATCTCCATAGGAATGAAGGATGGAGAAGTGGTAGAAGGAGAACTTGAGGGATCTTCCTCAAAATGAACACTTCTCTTGATGAAAAAATCATGTGTGGTAGGATGGAGAAGCCTATAGCCTTTGAAATTGTCTGGATATCCAAAAAATATACAAGGCCTACTTTGAGGATCCATAGCCTTGCATTTCTCTGTTGGAATGTGGGCCCATGCTGAAGACCCAAACACTCAAAAGTTTTTGACTGTGGGTTTGTGACTGGTCCAAGCTTGAAAAGGAGTTGCTTCCTAGATAGTTTTATGAGGAACCCGATTCTTTATATAACATGCACAGTTTATGGCCTTTGCCCAATATTTAAGTGACAATGACTTGGAGTGAATCATATAGTTGGCCATTTCTTTTAAGGTTTGATTCTTTATTTTTGCAACTCCATTTTGTTGTGGAGTGTAGGGAACTGAATGTTGAAGATTAATTCCTTGTGAGATGCAGAATTGTTCAAATCTTTGAATAACATACCCCCCATTATTGGTACATAAAACCTTGATAGTTTTCTCTGTTTGTTTCTCTACAAAAGCTTTGAATTCTTTAAAGCACTCAAAGACTTCAGAATTTTGTTTGACGAATATACAAAAGTATACCAAGAGAGATCACCAATGAAGGCTAAAACATATTTTCTTTGCTAAAAGAAGGATGAGGAAATGGTTCTGCCAAATCACCATGTACTAACTCCAAGACTTGTGTGGCTCTCCATGATTATCCTTTATCAAATTTTTCTTCAGGATGCTCACCAAGAATGCATCCTTGACATACTCCCTTAGAGAATTGAATAGAAGGAAATCCTATAACCATGTCTTGTTGACTGAGATGTTATAGGTAGAGGTAGTTCAAGTGGCCAAACTGATGATGCCACAAATGACTTACTTCATCTGAGTGAGTAAGTAGTGCAAGTGAAGGAAAATTAGGAAAAAAGTGAGAGAAGTGATACAGTCTGGACTGATGATCGACTTTTCCCACTGCAATTATAGACCCATTGTTGATCTCACTGATTACCATTGTCTGGAGTAAATTCAACTTTCTTTCCAGAGCTTGTATGAGTGATCTGATAAATAGATAGGAGATTAGCTGACAAAGAGGGAACACATAGGACATCATGAAATGTTCCTTTGATTACATCAATAGACCCTCTCCCATGCACTTCAGTAGGAGTGTCATCACCCAAAATAATAGATGGGAAAGAACATGACTCCAAGGCGGAAAAACTTGCTTTTGATGAAGCCATGTGGTGCAAAGTACCTGAATCAATGATCTAGGAATGTGGTTGTGAAGAAACAGCAACTAGATCCTTACCCTTTCCTTTCCCTTTAGTAGTGTCCTTTGTAGACTCTTGTGATGAACTTGTCCTGACAGAATCAACCACTTTGATATTGTTCTTCATGAGAAGATGAGACAAGTGATCAATTTGCTTCTTTATACATTTGTGTTCATCATGTCCAAGTTTCTTACAGTAGGCACACGTTGTTCTCTCCCTCTTGGGATTATCACCTTTTGAAGAAGATTCATGATTTGGTGTGTTTGTGGTGACAAATTTCTTTTCTGGCTTCTTTTCTCCTTGGTTCTATTGTCTCTTTTCTTGATTATAAGATCCATCCTCTTTGTTGTTTAGCACCTTAATTTGTAGCCAAGGCATGAGATTTAGAGGGCTTCAATGTGCCCATACGAATCAATTCATCTTTCTCTTTTGTGAGTTCATTGGAAAACTCATCAAGACAAGGAATTTTATAATTGGTTCCTAAGGCACTTTTAGTGGCATAAAATGTAGAAACAAAAACTGAATAGTTTGAACCAATTTTTGAAAGAACACTTAAGATTAGTTGTGAGTCTTTCTTATTAATACCACATGCTTTGAGTTTCAATTTTAAAGCCTTCAAATTTTTTGAAGAACTCTTGAATAGTGTCAAAGTTACATGGATTTAATCCTATTAATTCATTCTCTAATTGATGCCCCCTAAATTCATCTTGTTTGCCAAACAATCCTTCTAATGTTGTCCATACATCATTTGGAGTTATGGCAGAGTCACCATGAAAGAGAAGATTAGGAAATACAACCACGCACAAAGTACCATATGCTTCATCACATTTGTTGAACCATTTAGGATTTTCCACAATTAGTGTTTGTTCAATTTTGACACCCATTGTTACTCTATATAACCCTAACTTCTTAAAATAGATTATCATTTTAGACTTCCACTCATAGTAGTTATAGGGTGTGAGTAATGGAATTGTTAATTGATCCATTTTAGTGCAAAAAATAAGATTGTTGTGTGGAATGCAAGAGAGAGTAATCTTAGAGTAAGAGAGTGTATGAGACCACACGAGACCACCCCTTGTAGTAGATCAAGAAAATTCACCCCCCCAAAGTATTATAAGGTTGGCACTTTATAATTTTGTGTGATTACAAAGCTCTTTTCTGAGTTACAATCTTCAATAGGCTCACAATGGCCAAAATGTCAATTTCTATTATAGAGTCAGCCAGATATAAGATCTAGAAAAAGAACCTTGAATTTGTGTAGTGTTCTTCGCCAACTTTCTGGTGATATCTCATTTTCAAAAAATGGAGTACCAGGGTGAAAGTTATGACCAAAAGAAGAAATTTACAATAAAGACTTCAACTTGAAAAAATAGGATCAAATGAAAAAATCTTGGATTCAAACCTCCGTTAGAGAGAAGAGCTCGTTGCCAAATTTCTATTGATATTTTGTTTGAAAACAATCGACACCGTGGGTGAAAGTTATGCTCATTTTAAAAAAATCCCTTTTAGAGCTAGAAGAGGAGGTCTGGCGGTTGGAGTAAACTGCTGGAGGTTCGCCTAGTGGAGGTGGTTGGCTAGCGGTGTTGGATTCTAACTAGTGGTTAGCTAGTGGTGTTAGCTGGCAGTGTTAGTTGGTGGTGTTAGCTACTCGCTGGCAGTGTTGGCTGGTGGTGTTGGCTGGATGAGGTCGGCGAGCGACAACAACGGTGTCAGCCGGGGGTTTTCGGCTGAGGTCAGCTGCTGGAGGTCAGACGGCTAAAGTCAGCCAAGGTTAGCTCTATAATATATATATATATATACATATTTATTTTATAAATTGCCTCATTCTGCATGCATAAGGGCTAAACACCAAAAAATTCCACAGAAGCTTTGGACACCAAAATTGGGTGAATTTTATATCAAAATTCTCCTTTTTCAGGCTAGCTTGTAGATCTAAGAGTCACATTTTGCAACTTTTGCAAATGATCTCCAAATTAGATGAAATGAAAGTCAATCTTGACTATCTCAAACCTTCTGGACACGATGGAGCGGTCAGAATTTATCTCTAAATGCTTCAAAGCACTACAATCATCAAATCAAGAAAAAGAACATATATGCACTAAGATACTTAATGGATCTTCATAAATCTTGTTGTTCTCCAGATCGTACAAAACAAAAGAGAAATAACAACAAGATTTGACAAGACCTCTAAGTAAACTAAACTTTCAAAACTAGCTCTGATACCATGTTAGAATTTGTTAAAGTAGATATAACCTAAAATCTAATTGAAAGTATTAGATCAAAAACTGGAAATAAAATGAACAGAATAACAATACTAGATAAACTTGATGTAAATGCTCAAAGGCATAATAACATCAAGGGAAATTTATATTATCCTAGCATGTACAATATCTCCAATCTCTCTATATTCCAATACAAGTAATGAAGCCTATTTATATAGGCAAAGGAGAGGTGGAGGTGGGTGGAGGAACCTACATTTAATAAATGTAGCCAAGTACATTAAATAAATTTAGACAACTACATTTGGTAGGTGGTGGCACCTACATTCACACCTAATCAAGATTAAAAAACATGTTTAGGAAATCCTAAAAATAAAGGGAAATATAATTAACCCATCTAGGAAATAAAATCCTACACTAACATGACTGTAGATAGATGTCTCCAAATATTGGGATAATTTTGTAGAGACACCTGGACTTTCATCAAGGGTATTGTCATCCTCAACCTATTGAGCCTTATTATAGCGTACCAGGTTATGTTCCATACTTTTTTGATTCTGGGTGAGGTGATTTGGAGCTTGCTAAAGGGCATGCACATGGTCATCTATGAAATGAGGGTGATCTTGTATGTGAGAGACAAAAACAATATGCCCCCAGTTTGGATGTCTATCTCCAAATTATGTTCCTTGTTCTAGATTGGACTCATCAATAGATAAGCCACCTTGCTGGGCTTGATTTGTTGTCCCTTCTACCTATAATAGTAGAGATATGGATTCATTTGGTTCGAAGAGAGTTCTATAATGATCCGTGAATGATTGCAAGATGTAAGGTTCACCCTGGTATCTAGGATCCTGAATGTGAAGCAGTCTTTCAAAAGATAATGGGACAAACTCTGCTTCTTCCTTACTCTCATGCTCAGATACTTTTGTGTGAGGATTCTTAGGGATATCGTTAACAGAAGGGTGGGATCCCTGTTCATAGTATCCTGACCCTGTCTTCTTCGTAGGATTGCAAAAGATAGCATGTATGGGTTCCATCAACCCTTTACCTTTTCCCACAGGTCCTTTCCCTTTGTAGCCCATTTTATGCACAAGTTGATAACCAATCCCATATTTCTTTGGGAAAATTTCAACATGTTTGATCCTTTAGTCTTGGTTTTCTTCTTTATAAAGCCATGCCAGAACAACCTTTTCCTCATTTTCCTCTGAGAGACACACATGAGCCTTTACCATACCATTCCCTTCATGTATTTCCAATTTTGACTACTAGAGGGTTGAAATGATTGAGATGGTATCCCATAAGACCTGGGGGATGTGGGGAGGTTAGTTAATTAATATTCCCTCATACATGTGTTCTTGATTTTTAGATTTTCTTCCAAGCTCTTCATGAGCACTGTCTGAGAACTTGTAGAAGTTTGTCCATTGGATGCTTCTTTATTGTGGGGAACCATGCTATCTTCTTTTTTCAAAGTATCACAAGAGTAGGTGTTATCAATTGAAATTGAGACCTCCACCCCATTGTGTGGGAACTTAACACACTGATGGTATGTAGAAGGGACCACTTGCATTTCGTGAATCCATGGTCTCCCTAGTAAAATATTATATGCTAGAGGTAAATGTAGTACATGGCAAGTGACATCTAGCTCAATTGGCCCCACTCTGATAGGAAACACTATTAACCATTTTGATGAACTTTTCTCCTCATCATATGCTTTTATAGTTATTTTTCTTTTAGGATCAATAGCATGTTCTTAGAAACCCAATGTTGTTACAAGCTTAAGCATACAAATGTTCAAACTGGCACCTCCATCTATCAAAAAGAACTTGAACCTATGCTTTTAGATTAGAAATTTGATATGAAAAGGTTGATTATGGGGGTGAGAAAGTGCTTTATCATCTTCCTCTAAGAAGGATAAGTAGTGGGGAGAAGTTAGATGATTTACTATGGTGTGAAACCGATCGATGTCAAGTTCCTTGGGCACATTAGTTTCTAAAAGATTTATCTCTGGTATCTCCTTGTGTGATTGTGATAGCTTAAGCAATCCAAAATGGAGATATCAACAAGAGTTCATTGTATTTGATTGAGCAAGTTGTAGTTCACAGCTGGGAGTGAAAAAGTGGTTTTCTTAGAAGTCAATGCTTTGTTTTTTTGTGCAATAGTTTACCTAGATGATGATGTTACCCCCTTAAGAGTAACCTTAGACTTATTGCGAGTGACAACATTGGAAGACTCAACATCATGGCCTTTGACAATGATAACATTGACTGATTGATCAGTAGGTTCGAGCATGTGAATCACATTTTTAGTACTTGTATAGGTGTTTTTCACCTTAGTTCCTTGGTTTTTTGACAACTCCCCTTTTTCGTAGGAAGGTAGAGGTTGTTTGAAATATTTATGGTCATCATTCAATTTATGCTCACCAACCGTGATAGTCTCATTTTCAATAAAATATTGTATCACATGTCTCAGTTTCATACAACAATTAGTCAAATTCCCTTTGTTCTTGTGGTACTCACAATAGTTGTTATCATTCCACCACTTGGGCTTAACCGCTGGTTCCCAGGACTTCAAGTTAGGTATTGTGATAATTTTGTGGGAAACCAATATTTTCAATGCGTATACAAGAGGTTCTCCAAGAGGAGTTAAATTGTGCATAGGTCTTGGCATCCACGGTGTTTTGTCCTTCTAATAAAATGGGTATTATTTGTTGAATTTGTAACATTGGAATTGATCTTAGTAATCTGGATGCTACTAGAGAGATTAAATACTAGTTCCTTAGGTTTGTACTTAGATGAATCAACTACGCCATCATTAACCACATTCTTGTTCTTATTCTAGTATTTATTTTTTTCCTTGTCATTGCCATTGCTAGACAATTTGGTTCCTTTACACAAGGTGAGTTCACCTTTATTCACAAGGACTTCCTCAATCCTGATGGCACTATCGACCAAGTCACTAAAGGAAGTGTACCTTTGCATCTAAGTCATGTAGTTCATTTTAGGAACCAAGTTGTTAATGAAGATGTCAATTTTATCAGACTTAGGTATCTATTTAGGATATCTCACGCACATTTTTCTCCACCTTTAAAGAAACGTAACAAATGGTTTTTCGATGTGTTGTTTAGTGTTCCACAAACTCAACATAGTGACTGTATGTAAGATATTGTAGGAGTAGTGTTGGATAAAAATTTTCACAAGTTCATCAAATGTATGGATACCAGGAAAGAGTTTTGTAAACCATTCCAAGGCCTCATCACTGAGGCTTCATGGGAAAAATTGTATCAAGTACGCCCTTTCATGCATAAAATCCATGCTAAGAGCACAAAATTCCCTCACATGATCTTGAGGGTCACCCTCCCCATTGTATTTGGCATATTTTGGAATTTCAACCATAGGGGGGAATGGTGGCATGTACAAATTCCTAGCGAATAGGAAGGGAGTACTTGCTAGAAGGTTGTTCTTTCACTTTCTTTAATTACCTTAATTCACATCTCATATCTTGCATTTTTTGGATGAGGATGTTGATGGGGGACACCTCTTCTTATTGTAAGAGTCCCTCCACATCAAATTTAGGTGGAGGTTTGACACTCACAGATGTGAGATGCATAAAGTACTTGTCCTTGTCAAGCTGCATAAGAGTGTGCATCATTTTCTAAAAATGTTTGTCCTATTGACATCTTCTAATCTCTTGTTTAGTGGGTTCCTCGATCGAGGAAGAGGAACTAGTATAGTGAATTTTTTTTTCATGTTGGGATCCCCAATCGTAATCTAACATTGTCTATGTATTTTGCATAACTAGGATTGATTGATCAAAGATAGGTATTGACTGATGCAGAATTTAAGTATCTGTTTGTGGGATTTCATGATTTTCTCTTGGTTTTTTACAGGAAGATAGTCTTGGGAGAAGATCATCGCTAGATTTTCCCTTAGAATCGAGATCAGTTTTTTGACTTCTCATTTGGACCATGAAAGACAATTGTGCTTATAAGTCCAAAATAACTAGGCTGATGTATCAATGTCAAAGACTTTTGAATGATCACTTGTTAATAGCTTAAGAAGAGAGGGTGAAAAGATTTGTTGAATGTGGTATAAGGTATCATGTTTTGAGGTCTGAATACTTGTTGGACAACACTTGTGACTGAGTTTATTTGTGATTGATTGTTGATGAAGAAGCGTAGGACAAGAAAGACCATGTGAAAATCTAGGACAAGAAATGATGGTAAGCCAGGCTACATAGTCAAGAGCTAACAACTATTGTGAAAAGACTTTGTAATGAACTTAGCGAATGAATTGCAAAGATACCAAAGATCAAGATTTTTTGATTGAGATCCCATATGATAATATACTAGTTCCCATACAACAATTATATAATTCCCATATGATTTACTACCCCCAAAAATTTCTATCGTACAAAAATTCTAAAGGAAAGAAGTGATAGGATAACCTGGGACAGTTTTCCACTTGTTTTTGGACAAAAGTTTGGACTACATTTTCTATAATGTTAGTTTCTGGAGATGTGATGTGTTGTCAAGAGTGTTTTTGTTACTGGAAGTGTTAAGTTTTAGGTGACTCAAACACATCAAATAAAAAGATGAGATGATCAAATACTTTCTATCCCTAGAGTCAGTTTGTCTTGGTATCAAAATCTTTTCCCACGCTTGATATTCCTTCGCCTCACACAAAGTGATGTTGGATTTTTCCAAGGCTATGCACATTGTTGGTTTTGAAAAGAGACTCAATAATCAAATTGTATAGGCCCCCTCATGCCACATTAATGCTTTAAAATGCCTTTGGTAATACATATGGTAGGTCTAAAAATCTTCAAGTGATCCGAGTAATCCACTTGGATCGATCCTTGCACAAAGATTATGATACTTTCAGAGGTAAGTCGGGTATCTTCTATCTAAAAGTGTTTAGTAAGGACATCTATTAATGACTATCCCTTGTAGTTTCACAAGACAAATTAAGGCATATATCCTTAAAAGCACCCAAAAGGTATAGTCTCGCAAGCAAGATTGAGACCTATCGACCCCACAGAAGTTGAATGTACTCCCCTTATAGTCTTATAAACAATATTGAGAACAAAATTTCCCTACAAGCACCTAGTCAAATGTAGTCTTGCCTAGAAAGATTGAGGCAACTAGGCCCTACACTTGAAGAGGTATTAGAAGTAGAAAATAGCCAAGGCTGCCCTCTCTTTGGATTGAAGGAAGCTTTTGATTATAGTGGGATGGAGTAGCAAAGTTTTCTTGTTCCCCACTTGGGTCGTTCCCAAAAGATTTCTCTCTTGGAAAGCCCTCTAAAGGTAAATACACGAAAGAAATGGATAGAAAATGGAAAGTCATGATTTCTAATTCTTCCTCAAAGAGGAGAAGAGCATACTCTCCTATTTCCCTTTGTTTCTCCCAAACACGCTAATCACACTTGATTTTCCCAAAAGAAAAGTATTTCTTTCCTAAGCTCAATCAAACATGTTTGGGTTTCTGATTCTCCCAAAGGAAGAAGAGCATAATCCCCTAATTTTTAATTTATCCCAAATAAGCAACACCCTAATTAAACTAGGTGCCTAAGAAATCATATAATAAAGTACATGTTTTTTTGGTTGGTAATATCACAAGACAACCTGCAAATATACGCGTTAGTAGTTTCACAACTTTTCTTTCTTTCAAAGTGTCCTACAAGCACAAAAATGTTAGTAATCTTTGTAAATTGTGTGCTAGTGAGACTCTGGCAAGTGAATCTTCATCAAAAACATCCTACAAAACCCAGTTAAACTGCATAACCAAATATTAAAAAGATCACACAACACATGCTAGGGGTTAGAAAATAAAAATCATCTCAATAAGTCCTCTAAAAATACTCTATGTTCCTAAAATGAAATATCAAAGAGAACACACTGTCACTAAAATTTGCACGACAAATTATATGCTTCCATATGAAAAACATGTATCAATAAAAGATCGTATGACAAATCTAATAGGCCCAAACAACTAAAGAATTGGAAAGAAGACTCGTACGACATAATATATGTCACCATATGACAAACTACCATCCATTGAATTGTTGTACGAGCTGGAATCAAGCTTTGGATGACAATGAATGCAGTTTCATAAAAAATGTGAAAAATCATAAAGATGAGGCAAAAATTATTTTTCTGCACCATAGTGGGGGCCAAATGTGTGTGTGGTAAATTTTGTGATCAAATATGCAACCAAACACTTTAATAAACCATTATATCAAAAGGGTTAACATCAAAGTAAGAATCTAAATATTACATAAACACCCTTGAAATTGGCTTATTTCTTCCTGTATACACCCTAAAATGGTTGCCTAGACTATGAGCCCCCATTCTTCAATTTATCAAATGACAGAATTAATTTATCAATTTCTTGAACCAATGCTTTGCAATATTTTCAATTCAAATCAATTTCCTTGATCAAATCGTAATTAATTCAATTATTTCAATATTTCCAAAGGTTTGATCATTTCATCAATAATCTTATTTAATTGAAAGAAAATCCTTCTTTAATTAATTAAAATCCCCACTTAAAGCTCTCTTTTTGATGAAAAAAAGGAAATAAATCAAATAAAAAAATAAATAAAACTCCTTTTTCACCACACATATTCCTAAGTGGTGGGCTTTTTCCTCTTACTTGCCTTTTTAGGGATTTATCCCACATTGCTCTTGAGGATGCATTTTCTCTCCACACTTTCCTTTATAAGGTGCCCTCTCCTTCTCATTTTAGGAATCAGAAGGGATCAAATTAGAGATATAGAATTTTTATGTATTGTTATGCTGCAAATTTGGAGAGCAATTTTGGAGGAGAATTTGAGCACTTTGGCTTGGATATTGCAACTTCTCTCTTCTTGTCTTCTTCTTCTTACATCCATGGCTAT
>MU226018.1:874587-886090 GCA_018584345.1 Thuja plicata
CATAGATTAAGCTTGCATATTTCCTTTCATAGATTAATCTTGCATTTGTATTTCCTTTCATAGAATAATCATGCATTGTTATCATATAGATTAATTTCCTTTCTTGCATTGTTATCATATAGAATAGCTTTCATTTGCATGCATACTTGATGATCATGGAAACTAGCATTCTTGCTTTTCCTCTTTGAATCTCTCATTTTATGGTGTACTTGCAGGGGCACAAACTAGGTCAATCTGAGGGCCTCCATTACAAACCCTTGCACTCCATGAATAGAGAGCTATGAGTCACCATTCGAGACCTCATTCTTAAGCAATCTTGAATATAATGATTCATAGAAGTGTGACACATTTTTAGCACACATTTTTGGTGCCCACCGTGGGGTAGAACATCTATTTCTGTCATCACATTCAAAAATTCCTTCTATCTTCTATCTATTATTCTCTCAGTGTCTTTAAAGCTCTCATTTTGAGCCAAATCTGACCCCACCATTGCGTTTGGATCATTGTTTCAGTTGAAAATGATTATAAACTTGCCCATATTTGACGAAAGTCAAATCTGTGGCAAATATTTTTGCCCAAGCAGAGTTGCACAGAAATCAAGGTAAATTTCAAATCATGTCTACACGCAGCCCGAGATAGATTTTTGAAAAAAAAAGAAAATAAAAATAAAAATAAAAAAAATCAAAAATCAAAAATCAATTTTTTTTACTATATTAAATTTGACTGCCATATGACCATCAAAATTTGGGCCTTATGTGATGACCCCCAACCCGTCAATTTTAATGCCACAGTCTGTTTACATCAGTAGGGTTTGAAAATTCTTTACCTTCACCATTGGAGTTTTTGAAATTGCAGTCTAACTTCAAACGATCATATCTTGCTCATTTTAGGTCCAAATTGAGTGCAATATTTTTTGATTTTGGGTAGAATTGTCTGAAGATTTCTGGGTTGTTCTTAGTTTCTAGATTTTAGTCACATATTTATCAAAAATTGTAGGTTTTCATCATTGTACCTGTCTAATCCTCTTTTTTGCAGCTTTTGAAGCCTCGTACGGGCTCATACGGTAACATTTTTGAGTGCATTTTTTTTTGAAAGTGCATGATTTTTCATCTACTTTCTGAATATGCAATAAGATTTCTGATTTTATGATTTTTCTAATGCTGACCAATCTTTGGCTTTGTTGTTCTTGATGCTTATCTTTGATTACAGCCTAATAGTAGTTTGCAGGACATTGAAAAAGAAAACTCAAACAAAGACTACTAATGAATCATCTTGCAGGTTTCCTTGATAGATAGTGCGCTAAATATTGTTCTTGCATTTTGTTTTGTTTTATTGAAATAGGAACCTACATGAAAGACTTCTAAAATGAAATTCTATTTGGTATTTTTAGGAATCACAATAATGTCAGGAAACTATGCTCTCGCCCTTTTGGGATGATCAGAAATATAGAAATATTATTGTCATTTTCTTATGTGTTTGTAGTGTCATTTAGATTGTAATCCTAAGAATTATATGAATGTATCCTCTCCCCTCGCCTTTGTGGATCTTGGGTGTAAGAGAAACTCATATAATTCTTTTAGCGTGGCTACCTCCCAAGTGATTTAATAGAGCCAGTGAGAGTGGATATCCCAACTGGTAATAGGCTAAAGCCAAGCCCTTCCGAACCGGTATATAAAAAATGCCATTGTGATTAGTCTCATAGTGGAAAGGTGTGAATTTGTTGTGGCAACCAAAATCTCCTCTAGTACCCTAGTGGTGCATTAAAGTCCCTACATTGTTAAGGTGAAAACCTTACTTTGAAAGGATTGGGAGAGTCCCCTTAATTGGTAAAACAACTTGATGACAACCACCTGAATGGATGCCTTGACTACAAACTTTATTTTAGTGACCAAAAACCCTCTATCTGTTGGCACATAAGGTTAGAGACTGACTAAGACGTCTCACATTTTTACAGCTCTTAGTAGAGACAAAAGTCCTTTGGGAAGTGATTCTCTTGAGATTCGAAGCTTGGTGTGCCTGAGAAGTGAGTGCAAATGTAAGGAGGAGCTCATGCCTCCAAGCTTCTAAGTTGTTCGCTATGAGTAAGCATGGCTGAACTTCAGTTCAAGTGGGAATTCAACAGATATTGTCCTGGCTTACCTAGGTTTTGATGTGACTATTTCTTTTACAATAAACAAATTTCTTGATGTGTCTTGCATGAGTGAAAGATCAAAACATACACCAAAACAAGACAAACACCAAAATGATCAACAAATCTACATTCTTAAGTGTCAAACTGTCAACTTGCTCATTTTGGTATCCTTTCATTTTCATCCTTCTGGGTTGATCCAAATCAGATTAGGTCACTTACCCCGCTGTTAGATTGCGTAAGGTTAAAACGTAAGGGAAAAGAACCCATATTTGATCAATCACCTAGGAACAACTCGAAAATGTAGTTTGATTCAAAGATTCACCTTAGTGAGTTGGGTGAGTTGGGTACCCCCTTAGCATCTTCTCACTTTTCTATGGATATGAGTTACACAATGACTCAACAAGAGAGGGAAGACATGGATAAACACCTTGATGACATATTTGCAAAGCATAGAGATGCTATTTCATTTGGTGGTTCCTCTCATGACAGTCACCCAGTCTCACCCCTTATCTCAACTAGATATCTGGATGCACACCAAAGGGCTGAGAGAGATAAGAGGCAAACTTAACAAGATGATTTATCACAACATGAGAACCAAGGAGATGAACTTTATGACACTCATGTTAATGAAACCTATACCAACAACTTGTTTAGAAATTCAAGACCAAGTTCAGCACTCAAAACATCTTCAAGATACTTGAGTGAAAGACTTAAGAGGATTGAGCATGAAAAGAAAGCCTTCCTAGATGAACAAGCTGAAAAGGAAGATAAATTTAGACTCCTAGAATTGGAAAGACAAAATTTGGTGGAAATGGAAAAGAAAGCCTTCCAAGAAGAGAAAGATAGGCTCTTGGCTCAACAGCTCAATGATCATTTCAATAACATGCATGTTAGTGGTGGAAACAACTCTCCTCCATCCACTCCTCCTAAGACTCCACAAAGTGGGAGACATTCAAGAAGGCCATCATGATCTCCTATCCCTAGAGGAAGAAGGGCCTCAAGACATGATCATTATAGGAGACAAACATCTCCTAGGAACTCAAGACAACCTTCCCAATGTGCTCATCATGGTTCACAATATGGGCGTAGTAGCTTGAGTTTTGATCTCACCTCCCAGGACTTCATGAAAATGCAACAAGAACCACTTTTCCAACAGTATGTGGAGAAATATTTAGAAAAAAAAAAGGATAAGTTCCTAGAGAGTTTAATCAACAAGGGTGCTAGAGTCCCTTACACCTTTGATGTGGACAAAAATATTAAGAAGCAAGGTCCATCTCAAGAAGAGGAAAAAAAACAACTTAAGAACATGATGGAGAAGATGTTAACACCCAAGAATTCATTCTCACTAGATTCAATTTATCCTAATCCGTTTGACAGAAGTATTAACATAAAAGAGTTCCCTAGAAAGGTTGAAATTCCTCAATATGACAAATATGATGGGAATGGAGATCCACATGATCATGTGCGCCAGTTTTATACCACAAGTTTTGAGTTCCATCAAGATGACTCATACCTTATGAGATTGTTCCCAAGGAGTCTTAAGGGTCAATAAATAGAATGGTTCACCAACATAACTCCCCCCATTAATACTTTCAAAGAGCTTGTTCACAGATTTGTTCAACACTTTGCATACAATCTTTCAATATCAATCACCATGTTGGACTTATGCAATTTAAAGAAAAATCAAGGGGAATCCTTTGTTACTTTCTTGCAAAGGTGGATACGACAATGCTCTCTCTAATCTAGAACCATTCCTGAAAATGAAAATATTGATACCCTTGCTAGCAACTTGGTTCCTGAAATGCGGTATGAAGTTAGGAAGATGGTTTTTGATTCCTTTGACACCATGGTTGAAACTGCATGTAGGATTGAGAATGTTTTAAAAGGACAAGGAATTTTGACCAAACATGGAAACAACAATAACAAAAATAACAATGGTCAAAATAAAAACAACCCTAACAAGGATAAAGGGAAGAACTCGCATTGGAATAGGAACAAACAAGTGGTCAATGATAGTTGTGGACTCCTCCCAACCTAAAGATCAAAATGTGATCCACTTGTCTAGTGTTGTTCAAGCCATGAAGCTCAATACATCTAATCAACAAGAGAACAAACTGAGATACCAAGATAGGCCTAAGAAAGAGAGGTGTCAATTTTCAAAACTTGGTGACTCATATGAGGATGTCTTGAAAACACTTATTGCCAACAACCTTGCACATCCTCAAGATCCTGCGAAGCATTATATACCTAATTTTAAGCCACATTGGTGGGATGAGAAGGCCTTTTACAAGTTTCACAATGGTATTGGACATGACATTGAAAATTTCTACAAACTCAAGCATCTTATTCAAGATCTCATTGAAAATGGAAAGCTCAAAATAGATGGATTGAACACAAACACTGATCATAAGGAGTTCAAGGAATCATTGCCCAAATATGAGAAGGGGGAAACCTCTAAAGCTAAGAATGGAAAGGCTGAGATCAATTACACTTACACAGATGCAGAGAATACTATCAATATGCTTGATTTTGTAGAAGAAAATGTCAACATGATGAGGGGTAAATATCCCTATGGTTATGATCTAGATGTGGACTCTCCCCCTAGCTTTGATGAAGAACCTATTGTGGTGCTAAGGGTTCCTAACTCTAGAGGGTCATCTCAAGCCCTTAATGCTATCATAGAAGTCAAGGTCCCATTGTCATTAGAGGACTCAATTCAAGTCAATCAAGTAAACCTAAGCAAGTGGCATCCAAGAATATTACCTTAAATCCAACAGTCAATCCTAGGTCAAGTAATAGCCTTGTTGATCAATTGCAGAAAACCCTAGCTCAGATTTTGATCTTTGAGCTCTTAGAGTTGTCCCCAAAACATAAGCAAATTCTTGAGGATGCTTTGCACATGGAAAACATCCCCAACAACTTAGATGTTGATCAATTCCAAATCATGGTTAATCACATTGCTATCCCTCATTACCTAACATTTTTAGAAGATGATGATAAAGCTTTGAGCCATCTGCACAATCTTGCCCTTCATATTGAGGTTATGATTCATCAAACCCGTGTTAGGTGCGTGTTGATAGATGGGGGTACTGGGCTCAATATTTGTTATTTTAGTCTTTTGAAAGAATTGGGTTATTCTAAGAAATTCATAGATACCAAAAAAAGGATTACTATCAAAGCCTATGATGAGGTAGAAAGAAGTTCCAAGGGGTTAGTCATCCTTCCTGTTAGGATTGGCCCTGTTCAAAAGGATATTTTATTTCAAATAGTTGATGCTGGGTCCCTTGTGTATAATATCTTACTTGGTAGACCATGGATTCATGATATGAAAGTAGTACCGTCTACCTACCATCAGTGTGTTAAATTCCCCTATAATGGAATAGATATTTGTATACCTAGGGATAACACTTTATCGGTCAATTCAATTTTAGTAGGGGCTCATGTTCCCCTCAATAGAGAAGCAAAAGATTTTGATGCAACCTTAGGTGAATGCAAAGGCAAGCTTAAGTCAATAGACCTTGGCATGGGGGATATCAACTCAACTCCCTCACAACATTGCCAGTCTTGCCTCGGTCTTATGGAAAGCCTTCACAAGAAAAGAAACCTTCTTCTTCAGCTATGACATTGTTTGACACGTTTGTAGAGTCATTAGTGCATATCCAAGATGAGAAAGAAGAGACATTTGTTAGAGGCTAGATCTATAGAGAAGAAAAATATATGCACAATGAAAAATTCTCTCCCTCTCCTAAATATTATGGAAGAGGGTATAATTTTTTTATAAAGATGGACTATCCCAAATACGACCCTCTTAATCACAATTTGGATGCTAGATCTGAACCCCATGATCATTCTCTTTTTGGATGCAAGTCTAAGAAGCTGGTTGGCCTAGGATTTGAGAACTACAACAAGTGCACTAATCCTCTCTTTGATGAGTTAGATAGTGAAGATGAACCAGAATATGTACCTAATTTGATCAATCAGCAAGACATGTGTGAATATTGGGTCCCTTCCACTAATCTCCTTTGGGGAGATTCTAATGTTTTGGTCACTCATGTGTTAGTTGCAACTTTAGAACAAGAGTCAAATATAGAAGATCCTTTGAGATAATGTCAACAAAAGAATCTTTCTCATTTAATGGAAAGAGAAGGTGTTACCTTTGATGAAATGAAACCTTTCACATCAAGATGCCCAAAACCTTCATGGTGTAAGCATCCTAGTCACAATTTAGGTACAAGTTCACATGACTATGAATGGGACTCCTTTTCTGAGTCCTCTACAGTTGATAGAGATGTTGATGTTATTCACATTTATAGTTCTCAACCTGAGGTATCTGATGAGTCACGTGTAGGATTAGAGGATTTGAACCCATGTGTTGCCTTAGTGGATGATTCTTCACTTGTAAGGACGAATCCTAATTTGGGTAGCTTAGAGGGATACTTGATGGAATCTGACTCTTAGGTCACTAGCAATAATATTATTCACATTTATAACCTTGAACCAATCATTGACTTGCCTCTTTTTCATCTCAACCTCATTGATTGGTCCCAATGCTATCAAGAACCTAAGCTCTTAACATTTCAAAATGATTATGAGATAGCATGTTACCTAAATGCCATTGAACTTGTAGTCTCTTCCACCAGTGAACCTGCTACCAGCATGACAGAGCCAGACATAAAGTACCTTAGTCACAAAGATAAAAAGAAAATAAAATCAAAAGAATAGGAGTTCTGATGCCGAAAACCACTGTGTGGTAGTGTCAGAACCGAAAAAAGTAAAAATAAATGATGTATCCAAGGGTGAAAACCTCTTTGAGGTGCCTAAGGATGAGGTACTTACTTGTCTCCCCAGCTATTTTCAAGATAGATCTTCAGTGCTTATTGAACCAACACAAGCAGCCAATTTGGGTACATATGAGGCTCCACAGATAGTACACTTGGCTGAGTCCTTGTCACCTCAAGAAAAATAAACTTACACTAAGTTCTTATAGAAGAAGAAGATCAATTTTGTGTGGACTTATTCAGATATTCCAGGGTTGGACATTAATATTATCATGCATCACTTGTCCATAGCTCCAAGTGTCAAACCAGTTAAACAAAAATTTTGAAAGATGCATCCTCACATAGCTCTCCTAGTCAAAGAAGAATTGGAGAAAATCCTTAGTGCAAAATTCATAAGAGCTATTGCCTATGCTGAATGGATATCAAACATTGTACCAGTTTCCAAACATGACAAATCCATTTGAGTTTGCACAGATTTTAGAGATCTCAATAGAGCATTCCCAAAGGATGATTTTCCACTTCCCAGCATAGATATGATAGTGGATATGACTGCAGGTTATGAGTTTTACTCCTTGATGGATGGTTTTTCTGTATATAATCATATTAAGATAGCTCCTGAAGATCAAGAAAAGACTGCATTCACTTGTACATGGGGTACCTATTGTTGGAAGGTTATGCCTTTTGGATTAAAAAATGCAGGAGTCACCTATCAATGAGATATGACAACCATTTTTCATGCCATCATGCATAAAAACATGGAAGAGTATGCAGATGACACCTTGGCAAAGTCTAAACAAAGAGATACACACTTAGATGATTTAGAAGTCATTCTAGATTGCATGGAACAATTTCAACTAAGGTTAAATCCTAAAAAGTGTGCATTTGGAGTCACCTCTAGAAAACTACTTGGCTTCATCATTTCAGCAAGAGGAATAGAGGTAGACCTTGAAAAGGTCCAAGCAATCATAGATATGCCACCTCCTAGAAACATTAGTCAAATGAGGAGTATTCAAGGATGTCTTCAATCTATAAGGAGATTTATTTCACAATTGGCGGATAGAGCTCAACCCTTCAACAAGAACTTACACAAAGGAGTCAAATGTGTTTGGAATGAGGATTGTTAAAAGAGTATAGATCAAATCAAGAAGTACTTGGAAAATCCTCCCATTTTAATGCCTCATATCCCAAGGAAACCACTTATTCTATATATTTCAGCGACATAATCTTCCTTTGGGGCATTACTAGCTCAACTTGATTAAAATGGGAAAGAAAGAGCAATATAATATATTAGCTGCATTCTTGTTTCATATGAGGTTAACTACACTAGAATTGAGAAAGCTTGCCTTATAGTTGTTTTTACTTCCCAAAAGTTGCAACATTACATGCTTGTGCAGACTATACACCTCATAGAAAAAATAGATCCACTCAAATATTTGCCTGGTAAGGCTGCCCTCACAGGTAGACTTGCTAAATGGATGATGATCCTTTCAAAGTTTGACATAGAGTACATTGAGTGTAAATAAATCAAAGGAAAAGCCATAGAAGATAAATTGGCTAATTTTCAAATACAATATAATTGATGACATGTAACTTATTGAATGTTTGGCAATGTTAAGTTGAAGATGATGCAAGACATTAAATCAATTAATGGTTTGTATTGTCATTGATGTCAACTTGATATCATCTGTATGGTCATATACATAATTTCAAAGAATTAAGAGAATCAATGGAACAGAGGTTATGCTTTCAGTAATGCATAAAATTCAAGTATTCATCAAGTGACAGACTACATCAGTGGAGTACACACCATCGTTAAAGACAGAGATAAAGTCATAGTGATGCCCGACGAGCAGAAGACAGTGTTGCCTGACAAAGAAAAATCATAGGATGCCCGACGAGCTAAAAATAGTGTTTCTCGATGAGCAAGATCCAATGGTGCTAGACAGATGGAGATCCCGAAGCTAACTAAAGTTGTACCAATAGAACTGGCAGTTGTCATTGACGATGAACTGCAGAATTGACCGACAAAACAGAGAGATCAAAAAATGACCAAATATCTAGCTGGCAAAGCTTAAGGATAGACTTAACTAGTTGTTTTGTTTGTTTTATTTGACCACAGTTAAGTAAGTGATTTAAAGATGATTTACACAGCTGACAAGAAGATAACTACGAGATAAATCAGGAGTTAAAGCCGTAATCAATTTGGCTAGATTATTTTTCATGTCAAGAATCAAAGAATCAAGAACCAAGAATTAAGGAATATCATGTCTATATAAGAGACAAGCATAATTAATTTCCAAACAACACTCAGATACACGGGTGAGTGATTTGATAAAAGATGCTGAAGAGAAACTGATGAAGGTTAAACTTCATACAGTCCTGATCAATCAAGCTAAGGGAGAGCTAAAGAATTCTGTAGACACCAACACACAGTGAAGCACAACATCACAGAGTAGAAAGAATGAATAATAAAGGAATAGAATTGATACATTGATCAAAAAGGTATTGTCCGTAAATAGATTTGAATATCTGCAATTCAAAGTTGCATTAGAAATAGGTCATTGTGTTTCAGTTTAACCATTGAAGCATTAAGTCTCTTAACAGAGAAAGAATTAACAGTCTTTTGTATTTGAGGTATATCCTGATAGATTACGAGAAGGTTGACTCATGATAGTAGCATCAGTCTTACCTAAAGCCTATTGATAGTCTAAGAAGGAGGCTGATTCAAGGATGGTAGTAAGATTAGCATAAAGCCTATTGACAGTCTAGAGGCTGATTCAAGGATGGTAGCATAGAAGCTAGATACTAAGTGACAACCTATGTATAAAAATTTTCTTACAAGGTCACACTTAATAGTGTGTTTGTAACCTTTAACAGGGTTGGATCCTAACAGGGCTCACTTCAGAAGAGTGAAAGTTTGGGGTACCGGTCCCAGTTTTTTTTCCCTTAACAGGGTTTCCGCATTAAAATCCTTGTGTTATGTGTGTATGGTTTATTACTTTATTGTTTTACATTTCACATATGCATTTATGGATTGACTGGTATACTCTACATATTTACTGAGTATCGGTAAATAAGTTTTACTGCTTATCGGTTATCAAGGAGAAGAAGGACAGACAAGGTAAATCGACAGACAATTATTTATTTCAAGTATTTCAGAGGCATACATCTTGTAGGGACTTAATAATCTGAGGTTTATTAACTAGTGGATTGAAGTTTAAAAGGATAAATTTTTAAGGCCACTGATTCACCCCCCCTCTCAGTTATTACTAACAATAATGCACCTATTCAAGTTGACTTCCCAGATGAGCACCTCATGTATATGACTGAAAGAACATGGAAAATGTTCTTTGGTGGATCCTTTATGCAAAATGGTTCAAGAGCTAGTGTGTTGTTTTTTTCTCCTCACGGGTACATGATCCCTAAGTCTTATAAATTATTGTTCCCATGTACAAACAACATTGTTGAGTATGAATCTTTCACTAATGGACTTAAGATGGCCATAGAATGGAGAATCACAAAGTTACACATCTATGGGGATTCATAGCTAATAATCAACTAAGTTAATGATGAATATTAAACAAAACATGAGAAAATGGTACCTTACAAGAAAATGGTTGATTCCTTGAAATGCTACTCCACATTTGCACATTTCAGCAAATCCCTAGAGAAGAAAACAAAGCAGCTAATGCTATGGCTACACTTGATTCACTTCTTCAGTTAGAGAAACATGAATCAATATTTGAATTCTTGGTGGAAGAGCTACATCACCCTATATATGACTCTCAAGAAAGCCATGTCATTTGTACCCTTGTTGGTCGTGAGTCATCCCGTTATGGTGCCATTTACTCATACCTTCATGATGACATTATTCCTGAAACCTTTAACCAATCTGAATGTAGAAACCTTACTCAAAATGCCTCTTTCCATTCCCTTATCGCTAGTGATTTGTATAGGAGGGGTCTAGATGGAACACTTCTTAGATGCTTAGAAAAGGAAGAATCTGACCAAGCGTTAGTTGACATCCACGAGGGCATCTCTGTGGGACATTCTAATGGTCTTGCCATGGCCCAAAGGTTGCTTAGGGAAAGGTACTATTAGCCTATGATGCATATTGATGTAGTAGATTTTGCAAAGTCATGTGAAAAGTGTCAAAAACATGGTAACCAGATACATGCTCTAGGCAGGGAGCTCATTCCTTCTATATCTCATTGGCCATTTCAGCACTGGGCCTTTGACCTTGTTGGGAAAATTCATCCCAACTCATCAGGTGGACACAAATTTATTATCACTTCTACTGATTACTTCACTAAATGGGTAGAAGCTGTCCCACTTTCTATTTCCTTAGGCAAGACAGTCTCTCTATTCATTCTGAACCATATCATCTGTCGATATGGAGTGCCTTTTGAGATTATCACTGACAATGGAGGCTAGTTCAAAAATAAGGACCTTAAACAACTCTGTAATAAATTCAAGATTAAACAACATTGGTCCTCCATTTACTTCCCGCAAGGAAATGGTCAAGCAGAGGCATCAAACAAAACCATTCTTAAAATCTTGCATAGAACAGTTTGTAAGAATGGTAGAGATTGAC
>MU226018.1:886140-910644 GCA_018584345.1 Thuja plicata
CAAAACCATTCTTAAAATCTTGCATAGAACAGTTTGTAAGAATGGTAGAGATTGACACTTACAGATAAATTTGGATTTGTGGGCCTATAGAATGAGTATTCTTACTCCTACTAGGACTACTCCTTTTTCCCTTGCATATGGCACTAAAGCAGTGTTACCTTTGGAGGTTGAGATTCCTTCACTTAGAGTTTCCCTCAAAGGTCTAGTTATAGATGAAGACTACCACGCCATGAGACTTCAAGAGTTAGAACTTCTAAATGAGAAATGTCAAGCATCATTTGACCATATGAGGGTTTATCAAAAGTGCATGTCCAAAGCCTTTAACAAAAAGGTTCTCCCTAGAGAAATCCAAGTAGGAGATCTTTTCCTACATGAAAATCCTAAGAATCAATAACATAGAGATCAAAAGGCCAAATTTGAACCTAATTGGCTTGGACCTTACATCATTACAACAACTTTTGGGACAGGTGATTATTTACTATCTACAGTAGAGGGAGAATAGCTCCCTGATCCTACCAATGTCTTTCACCTAAAGAAGTTCTATCCATGATGCCCATTATATCTGGGGGCATCCTTTGTACATAATTATTGATCCTAAAAAAATCCAAAAAAATGATAGATTGTCAAAAAATTTAAAAAATTAGAAAATGTCCTAAAAAAATGATCATCTTAGTGAAAACCTAGCAATAGGCACTTTGATGTATCTCCAAAAAAATTATATATTCCAAAAAATACAAAAAATCAAAAAATTTCAAAAAATTCAAAAAAATAGAAAAAGTGCCTTGGTGAAAACCTGAAAACAGGCGCCTTGGTAGCAAAAATTATAAAAAAATTATAAAAATTCTTGAAAAAATGAAGAAAAAAAAGAAAAAAAATGAAAGAGAAAAAAATTGTAATAAAATCCAAGTGGTGAAAACTTGGAAATGGGCGCTACTTGAGGCCTTTGCACCCCTGTTTCTTAGCGCGTGTCCTCGACACTTAGCCTTTCTCCATCATGCCTTGTCCTTGTTGCCTTGGTTTGGAATTGGTCTTTGTCTTTGTCTAGGGAGCATAACTATGTTAGCTTTGGTCTCTTGGATGTGTTAGTCTTTAGGACATCTCACAAATGGTATTTTTCAACACGACACCAACTGTATTTTTCAATACAACCCCTGACATCGAGTGTTTTTCCACACTTATCAATTTGGTCTTACCCAGCTTTGTCATGTGATCTTACCTGCTTGCAAGCATTCAATTCTTATCCTCGAAACTCAGTATCAGTTAACACACTTAAATGTTTAAACACAACACTTAATGCTTGAGCTATGTCATGATATTTTCTTTATATGCTGACTGTTATTGATTTTTGTTGAAATTTGAGGCTTCATCCTTGACTATTTTTGCACAATCGTTCTTCTGGTCATCCTAGCCTCTATGCCTTGATGGGAGCATGGTTTTTCTACATTAAATTGGGTAAGCTAATAGCGAAATCATCTTGACCTTTATGTCTTTGATGCTTATGTTAGAATCTTTCCACATTCCAATCTGATATAAACCACATTCATATCTTCATAGTTGTGCTTGTGACTAGTGATGATTGTGTTATTTTCTGATGTCCGTTAATAATGGCCCAATGATGAAAATAAGTTCCTTAACATTCTCTCATGAATGATAAACACAAATTCCTATGTTATATTTGCTCTATTGCAAGTACACCTTTGCATTTTCATGTAGCTTGCATTGTTAGACCTCATGTTAGTTTGCATTTTTAGGCTGCATTATGAGTTTGCGAGGGTTTTTTTCCTTCATCTTCCTTATGGACTTTTAATCAACTGTGATCACATTCTCATCTTAATTTCCTTATCTTCTTTCATGATCTCAATCAAAATTTTCTATCTTAAACAGTTGATTGATTTTGGGGCATTCTCTCTCTTAAGAAAAATTCTCTTTCTTCTCTCCATTTCTTTCCATCTATTCCAAACTTCTATCTTCCATTCGATTTCACCCCACTTCTTTTCTTCTAATTCAACCTTGGGGCATAATCTTTCATGCTGGATGATCTACCTTAGTTCTTTGATCCTTATATCTTTCATCTTACATCAAGAACCTTATCTTTAGTTTGATTTGATCAAATTTATCAATTTTTTATTTCTCCTCTATCTCATTTTGATTTCGATCATGAGGGGGTAGTACCTATCAAAATTCAATCTTTGATTTAGCTTTATCAATCCTATCATTTGTTCCGCTTGGGGCAACCTTGCTTGAGATTCTTATCTTGGACATGTCAATTACTTATTTACAACTGTGTTGACCTTGTCTTTTTTGCAATCAACTTATCTTTGTTATGATGTCGATTACTTATTTACAACAGTGTTGATGTCTATGTTGTTTTGTGATCCCAAATTGTTCTCACACTTCAACTACATTATTTGACTACATGTGTTCCCATAAAAACCACACATTAGTCAAAGAGGGGCAAATGTATGCACCCTAAAATGGTTGCCTAGACTATAGGCCCCCATTCTTCAATTTATCAAATGACAGAATTAATTTATCAATTTTCTAAACCAATGCTTTGCAATATTTTCAATTCAAATCAATTTCCTTGATCAAATCGTAATTAATTCAAGTATTTCAATATTTCCTAAGGTTTGATCATTTCATCAATAATCTTATTTAATTAAAAGAAAACATCCCTTTTAATTAAATAAAATAATCTTATTTAATTAAAATAAATCTTTTAATTAAATGATCTTATCTAATTTAATTAAAATCTCTCTTTTAATTAAATAATATTATCTTATTTAATTAAAAATCTCTATTTTAATTAAATGAAATAATCCTATTTAATTGAAAGAAAATCCTTCTTTAATTAAATAAAATCCCCACTTAAAGTTCTCTTTTTGATGAAAAAAAGGAAATAAATCAAATAAAAAAATAAATAAAACTCCTTTTTCTCCACATATATTCCTAAGTGGTGGGCTTTTTCCTCTTACTTGCCTTTTTAGGGATTTATCCCACATTGCTCTTGAGGATGCATTTTCTCTCCACACTTTCCTTTATAAGGAGCCCTCTCCTTCTCATTTTAGGAATCAGAAGGGATCAAATCAGAGATATAGAATTTTTATGTATTGTTATGCTACAGGTTTGGAGAGCAATTTTGGAGGAGAATTTGAGCACTTTGGCTTGGATATTGCAACTTCTCTCTTCTTGTCTTCTTTTCTTGCATCCATGGCTATTCATGTAGATTAGATTCATATTAGATTAAATTCATTTTTCTTCTATAGATTAAGCTTGCATATTCCCTTTCATAGATTAATCTTGCATTTGTATTTCCTTTCATAGAATAATCATGCATTGTTATCATATAGATTAATTTCCTTTCTTGCATTGTTATCATATAGAATAGCTTTCATTTGCATGCATTCTTGATGATCATGGATACTAGCATTCTTTATTTTCCTCTTTGAATCTCTCATTTTATGGTGTACTTGCAAGGGCACAAACTAGGTCAATCTGAGGGCCTCCATTATAAACCCTTGCACTCCATGAATAGAGAGATATGAGTCACCATTCGAGACCTCATTCTTGAGCAATATTGAATATAATGATTCATATAAGTGTGACACATTTTTAGCACACACTTCCTAGTTGAAGCTAGTGTAATTCTCATGAATGTCCATCAGATTAGAAATGGAGAATCAGTGACTTGACTACCTCAAAATGGAAGATTCAAATGTAAGGATGAGCAAGATGCATGTACTTGCATACTTTACTCTTAAGAACTTTGAAAATGAAATGCATGAACTATCAGACTAAATGCATGGTAACCATGGAGAATGAAGCTAAAATTAAAGTGTAAAATATCAATAGAATGAGCAATGCTACTACCATTATCTATGAAAGGAAGCTAAGATGCCATTAAACTAGTAAATGAAACTACAAATACATATTCAAGAAACTGCTATGAGAGAAAGAGCTATGAGTGCACAATAAAACCCTAGAATGAAAATATCATTATAATAATACTATCCAAATTATCTATATATGAATGAGAAAAGGGAGCTATCTCTTTAATAGGAAATTCCAAAAGGTGAACGATTGAGATTAAGAGGCAAAAGGAAATGAGCAACGGTGGAGATGCAACTTTCCTCAATCCATGTGAGCTTGATCCAAGGGATTTGGCTGGTCAACCTTGTGGAGAATTAGTTAAAAATGGTATTTTCCCTTTTTATTTGTTTTTATTTTTATTTTCAATGTGCTTACACATGTGTGAATGGGTAATTTTTTATTTAAAAGGGACTTTAGGAATTTTTGATTTATCCCAATTTTATATGCAATTTAAGTGTTTTAGGCTCTAAGATTGATGATTTGATTCAACAAGTTAGGATTAAAATTATGTAAGAAAATATGATTAAGTACTTTCATAATTAGGGTTTAGGGTCTAGCTTATGGATGTCTTTGATTGAATATTTATTAAGAATAATTAATTAGAAATAGGGGCTATAGGTTTGCTAGACCAATTTTAAGTGATTACAGGCAAATGATAAACATAAGAAGTATGCAGATGCAAAGAGGACCGATCAAGTTTACATGGTTGGTGACAAATTTTTCTTGAGAGTATGGTCGCGTAAGAGTCCAATCCATTTTGGAAAGGTCTCTAAGCTCACACATCACTTGTTGGACCATTTGAGATCCTAGAGAGGATAGGACAAGTTGTATATCATCTAGCTTTGCCACCTATCCTATAACGCATCCACGATGTGTTTCATGTTTATGTTTTGAGAAAATATATTTATGATGAGTCTCATATTATAGAATGGGATGCCATACAGGTGGATTCATACAGGCAACTGGCTTTGGATCTCATTCACAATTTGGCTCACCAGATATTATCTCTCTAAGGCCCAGAGTAGGATGAGATTAGGGTCCAAAGGGATTGTTATGATGAGGTTACAACATCATAGGAGGACACAACATAGATGAGAGAAAAATTTTCCCATCTTTTTGATGAACTCTAGGAGGAAGTTCATGCCTAGGGTGGATGTGAGGCCTCACTCCGAGCCCATCATAGATTTTAACTTTATCTTATGTTAGAGCTAGTATTTGATACTTTATTTTTATGTACTATGGCCTATACACTTTATGATAGGGATTTGATCACATGGATTTTAGATGCACATTATTTTATGATGCTCATGATTATTGATTTATGACATATTTATGATATGCATTATGTTTATTTGATTTAATGAATACTATGGTTATGCAATGCAATATATAATTTATGTGAATTATTTAGGAAATGGTAAATTTGATTCAATTATGGTGAATTGTGATTCCTATTGAGAATTAAATGTTAGGTGCATAGGATTTCATGTGGAAAATGGTTAAATTCATTTTGATATGATGAATTGTAAAATTGGTTGTGGATGATATAGATGTTTTGAAAATGTCTGAATGATGTTTATTTCATATGTTTTATATAAATGAGATATCTTGAACTACTGATATTTTAATTTAGTGTGTAGGAAATTTGACCATGTTAATAAATCAGGGAACCAAGCTTAGACCTAATGTGAATTAGTGCAAAACTAAGGCTGTGTCTATTAAAGAGACAAGACCTCATCATAATGTGCTTTACTTCGTGATTGTATATTCTTGAGTCTAGTTAATTGTAAATTGTTATTTATATTTTGTAATTTGTGTAGACACCCAAGTGGATATGCCATGTGTCTTTGTATTGTGAATTTATGTGGTGTCACCTGACACTCGTGTAGTGTATATGTGGAAATGATATGTCCACTTGGGGAATGTATGGAAACCAACCTAGGAAAGTACCATAGAGTAATCCACATGTGAACCCCTTGGTTAGGGAGATTAATGTATGGTCAAATCACTTAAATTTCATATGTGAGTTTAAGGTGGGTTTTTGAAGGGTAAAAAAGACTCCTAAGGTTGAGTTTGGGTAGTTTTTAGGAAGCCCACTTGGTATACCTATGGATGAGGGTAATTTTGAACCCTAGGAAAAATCATACTTGATGTGAAGACCCTTCCAAAAGTTGGACTTTTAAGATGGACGAAAATCAACTTTTGGAAGCATGGTCTTAGATAGATAGCCATTCTATTAGGATGCAAGTTACTTGTCCACTTTTTGAGTCCCCTTTTCTTTGACCCATTTTTAGAAACCTTGCAATGGAGTTTTGGGAAGACTAAACCAATAGGATTCTTACCTTCTTCCAAGAGTGGGAAGTGTGTAGAGCCCTTTTTAGGGTAGATCCTCCAAGGTTGGGAGTTTTAATACCCACTCTCTAACTTTAGAGACTTCTATAATTAGTGAGGATTTTGGAAAGAGGAAGGACTTGGAAAAAGGAAATCTCAACTTCAAACTTTTTCCATAAGCTTTGATCTAGGTTGGCGGTTGTTTTTCTCTCATGTTTTCTCATACTTGTAATATACAAAATGTTGTAGTATGGTAGTGTAAGCTTTCTTACGTGTTGTAATCAAATTTTTATGGTGGTATTCTTAATGTGTAGCATTTTATTTGTGTTGTGTTTTAAGTTTTTTTATATGGGAGTTCTCAAGGCCCACTAACCCTTGGGAGGACAAAGTAACCTTTGGAGTGAAGGGGTAATTGGACAACTTGTGAGTGTAGAGTCTCTCCTCATAGAGGAGCGGGAGAAATCATGGAGTATGGGCTCCATGATGCCATATTTGTGTATGTATTTGGGGGTCATAAGGGGAGTTCTTAGGTTGATTCCATATGGGGGTCATAAGGGAATTTGTGGGTTTTTTGTGGAAGAGAAAGCATGTGGTTTTGTAGCCTTTTGGAGGCATTTTCATTTTTCACTAGTTTGGACATTCTCCTCATTAGTACTTGGTCCACCTTCACCCCATGTTGAAGATCATTGTGAGAACCGTTGTGAAGCCTTGGGTGGGATCCTTTTGTGGATTTTAATTTTATTGAGTTTTCTAATTTTTCATGTGTGTAACCCGTCTCTCCTTGGTTCCCCAAGCTTGAGGGTGGTATCTTTGTTGCCTAGGCTAGGAGGTGAGCATCCTATGGTCAAAAGAAGATTTTTTGTTGCAGGTTATGCATATGGACAAGAGAATAGAAAAGGGTGTGTAGACAAGCCCTTGAGAGTGATCTTTATTATGTTTCATCATGCAAGTTGTAAATTTTATATAAGAGAAAATAAATGTATTTGTAAGATATGCAAATTTGTGTGAAAATTTGGGGATGAAAATTTGGTATCAGAGCCCAATTTAACTCTAGGAACCTTAAAAACACTACATTTCAAACTTAACAGTATCATTTCAACTTAAATATTTCATTTCAACTTAAACATAACATTTGAACTTAAACATTTCAATGCTTGCGTAGGATGCCTCCCATTACATGACAAGCTCGTTAGGATGGATGAGGGTCAACACGTGCCTGTGTGGAATGAGATAATGTATAACAGGAAGTAGAGGGTACTAGAGAGGAGTAGAGGCATCCTTGTGAACAACCACAGAACCCAAACCTAATGTATTAAACGCTCTTTAGACCCTCATTAGGATTATATATGATAGAATACCACTGGGGGGTCAGTAGGAAGAGATATGTGGTTCAAGGAACATAGGGCAGAGGGAAGAGAGAAGGCTTGGAGTCCTCCTCCAACTGTGTATTAATTTAGGTTGATCAGGATAGTGTTCTTGTACAAATTCTAGATCCACCTCTAGGGATAGTGGTTCGAGTGGTAGAGGGATCCCCAGGATATAGGGGACCAGATTAGGGAGATTTTACACCTACAACCACCACCATTTAAAAGGTCTACAAATGGGATTGAAGCTGAGGCTTGGATCTTGAGTTTCGAGTGATGCTTTGGGTTGCGTCATTATGGGAGAAATATAAGAGCACAATTTTCTTTACACCTATTGAGAGGGATTCCTTCTACATGGTGGAAGCAGGAGGAATTTAGGAGTAACCAAGCTATTGACACCCTCTCTTAGGATACATTTGTGGACAAATTCAAGGACATGTATCTATCAGAACAATTTAGACAGTGTCACATCAGCAAGTTTCATGATCTCTAGTAGAGAGGACTCTTAGTGATGTAGTATGAGAGAAATTTTCTTGAGCTCTTACCCTATGTAGACTATATGAGAGATGAGAAACTTAGATTCAACCATTTTTTCAAAGGTTTGAATAGTGCTTTATCAAGTTAAGTGTGCATGACAGCTCCAGTGAACCTCTGTGAAGCAATAGAAAAGGATTTAATAGCAAAGGAGGTGCATGGAAGGTCACATGACACACGAGATCATTTTTCAAACCAAAATTCCACACCTTAATCTTCCAGTTTTTGGAAACCTCATTGGAAGGGGAATAAAAAACTCACCGTGGTCCTATAAAATCCCTCAACTACAAAAAAAGTCTCAAAAGGGTCAGAAATAAAGGTCTCCTTAGGAGGATTAGGGATCCAAGCCCAAATAGTGGCATGTACAGGGTGGTAGGAGGAATCACAGGTCATAGGTATCATATAAACCTCCAACTAGGACTGAACAGTCCTCTAGGGTTGGCTTTAGTGGCTCTAGTGGGACAAGAGGGTCACAATTTACTATACCTAAGGGTGTACAAATAAAAACATGTGTACCTTTCTATACATGTGGTGCCATAGGTCATTTTTCTAGAGAGTTTCCTTAGGAAGGTAGTCAGTGTAGAACAACATTTGAGCCCATAGTTGGGGATATGGGTAGATCCCATAGAGTATTTGCAATGGTTGATAACCACCAGGGAGAGCACTAGGACATAGTTATTGAGGCCATATATATTATCAAACATACCATCATTACCATTTTATTTCATGTTGGTGGTACTAATTCATTTATTTCTCCATTGGTTGTGGAGCATTGTAGGCTAGTGACATCTAGGAAATATGTTAGATGGGAAGTAGAGTTGGCCTTAGGATCAAGAGTATTTGTCACCTCTTTGGTTAGGGATTACTAGATATAGATTGGTCACATGACCACCTTGTCAAACCTCTACATTACCCCTCTTTAATCTTATGGTAGATTACTTGGCATGGATTGACTTTATATCCACAAAGCTAAGTTAGATTTTTTAGAAGAGGATCGAGTGTTTGGATGATCATGATATTGATATAGTGATTTCAAGAGTTCAAAGGCCACTATATATTTGTATGATCTCCATAATGAATATTTGTGGAGCATGTAAAAGGGGTGCCAATTTATTTCTATCACTATCAGTGATAGCAAAGAAGAAGAGGATAAGGAAACTTCCCTTGATGATCATCCTATGCTACAGTAGTTTTCAGACATGTTTCATTTTGAACTATCGGGTATGCCTCCCCCATAGAGTAGTTGACTTCCATCTAGACCTCATTCTAGGATCTGTACCAGTATCAAGAGAACCATATAGGATGTCTCCTATTGAGCTCAATGAGCTCAAGATTTAGTTAGAGGAACTCCTAGAGAAGATGCACATACATCTGAGTGTCTCTCCTTTGGGTGAACTAGTTATCTTCATCAAGAAGAAGGATGGATCTCTTAGGTTATGTATGGATTATTGACAGTTGAATAAATTAACCATTAAGAACCAATATCCACTTTGTAGGATTGATGACTTGTTTGATCAACTATAGGGTTCCCATGTGTTCTCCAAGATAGGGTTAAAATTTGGGTACCATTAATGGAGTATTATGCACTTTCCTTGATAGATTTGTAGTAGTGTTCCTTGATGAAATATTGATTTATTCTCATGATGAGGAGGAGCATGAGGAGCACTTGAGAAAATTATTGCAGTGTTTGAGGAATAATCAGTTGTATGGAAGCTTGTTAAAGTGCGCATTCTTTAGTTCAGAGGTCAGGTATTTAGGTCATGTTTTATCAAGTGATGGGATATCAGTGGACCCATCAAAGCTTGATGCCATCATGGATTGGACAATGCCAATCTATGTGACAAAGGTCAGGATTTTCATGGGTCTAGCTGGATATTACATGCAATTTATTAAGGGATTTTCTAGAGTTGCACATCCCATTTTATCCCTTCAATGAAAGGGAAAGAAATTTGAGTGGATAGAGAAGTGAGAGAGAGACTTTCAGAAACTCAAAAAAGAACTTACTAGTTCACCTATTCTTGTAGTGCCAGATCCTTTAGCAAATTTTGTGGTTTCCATAGATGCCTCCTTATATAGTTTGGGGGTAGTTCTTATGCAAGGTAGGTGAGCGATAACCCTTGAGTTTAGGAAAATTAAGATTCACGAGCTAAACTAACCTACCCATGATCTTGAGCTTTCAGTAGTGGTGCATGTGTTAGTGATATGGTGACACTTTCTCTTAGGAAATCGATTTAAGATTCATTCAGATCATTAGATTTTTCAGTACATATTCAATCAACCAAATCTTAATTATTAGTAGAGGAAGTGGATGGAGTTCCTATGCGAGTATAATTTTGATGTTCATTAAATCAAGGGGAAGGAGAATGTAGTTGTAGATGCTTTGAGTAGGAGATGACATGAGCTTTCTTCTATGTCCATTAGCATAGATTTGAGGGATCATATAAACATCACTTGCATGAGGATGAGTTATATACAGAGGTTTGTCAGTTGGTCTAATCTCAAAGACCCCTTGAGGGGAATTTTTTAGATTTTTTATTGGAGTCTGATGAACTTTTACATTATAGAGGATGCATTTATATACCTTCTTCTAGGGATTGTGTGATTTCATTATGACAGGCACTCATAGAGCCACTTATATAACACATCCTAGAGTCAAGAAGATGCATGCAGATTTGAGACAACTCTATGATTGGCTTAGCATGAGGCATCACATTGTAGAGTTAGTTTCCTAATGCCTTGAGTTTTAGAGGGATAAGGAAGAGCATCACCATCCTAGTGGAATTCTTCAGCCTCATGAGGTTCTTGGGTGGAAGTTAGACATCATATCTATGGATTTTATTGTTGGTCTTCCTCTGTCCTCTTGCCACCATGATGCCATCACAGTGATAGTTGACAAGTTGACCAAAGAGGCCCACTTTTAACCTGTTCATACTACATTCATAGCACTAGTAGTGGCATAGGTGCTCTTGCGATATATTTTCTAACTTCATGAAATTCCTCGTAAGATCATCTTTGAGAGAGATTCTCTCTTTACTTCATCATTCTGGAGAGAGTTAGAGGTAACATTGGGAACCAGGCTCAATTTTAGTACAAATTATCACCCTAAGACAGATGGTTATACAGAGAGGGTTAATCAGGTGTTAGAGGATATTATTTCCATCTATGTAATGGACCATTAGGTTAACTGGGAGGATTACCTACATTTATTGGAGTTTTCATATAATAATGAGAATAATACATCATTGGGTATGTCACCTTATTAGGAATTATATGGTAGACCTTGCAAGAAACCTTTGAGTTGGGATATGATTGAAAATAGGGTAGCTATTGGACTACAGTTAGTTGAGGAGATGGAGAAATAGGTAGCCTTCATTAGGTAGCATCTTAGAGAACCATATGATAAAAAAAAGAAGTATGGAGATGCAAAAAGGACCGATCAAGTTTACATGGCTGGCGACAAGGTTTTATTGAGAGTATGACCTCATAAGAGTCCAATCCATTTTGGAAAGGGATCTAAGCTCGCACCTCTCTTTGTTTAACCATTTGAGATCCTAGGGAGGATAGGACCAATTTCATATCATCTAGCTTTGCCACCTAGCCTGTCACGTATCCATGATATGTTTCTTGCTTTTATTTTGAGAAAATCTATTTATGATGAGTATCATATTATAAATTGGGATTCCTTACATTTGGAGTCAGAAAAGAAGCTATCTTTGGAGCCCATTCATATTTTGGTTTTCCAGATGTTGGATGTTTTAGTGTTTAAAACTGTTATGCTATGAAAGTAGCCAATATACCCTGAGATTATTATTAGGAATGGTTAACTCCATGTATGAGAGCTCAACAGGGTAACCAGACCAACTATAGGAAAAGACTATCCTCTACTCTTTTGGCTCTGTAAAACCAAGGCAGATGTACCTAATCTAGACAGATATTCAACTTTTCACAGCTTTTTACACTCTGTATTTTAACAACAGATAAATGGTAAGAAAGTATGAAATGATAACTACTCATTCAGTGACTCTTCATTTCCATGCATGACACACAACCAAAAAACCAAAAAACCTAAAAGGACTAAAAGTGCTTTGATGTTTTTGATAGGGAATAATATAGCCAAATCTATTGAGATATGTATCAAAGTATAAGATACTAATTATTGATCAGTGCTTTATCCATTTGGCAATGTTTTTAGTTCAAATACAAGATAGAGAAACTTACTATTGTCAAGGAATCAAAACCATAAATACAAATAAATCAAACCAAACACTTCTTATAAGACCCTTCTATAGACAAACCCAAAGAATGTATGCCATATCCAAAGCATTATTTGATTTGATGCTAGATCAAAACTAATGACTAATGACATATACACAGATAAATTCCATGCAATGAATCAGAAGATTCACAACTCAACAGGTAGGCACCAAGGAGAGACTTAAATCTGAGATACTATATTAAGTACAAAGAATTCAATTTCAATTCCAAAATGCTTCAAAACATATGCCACTTCAATAAATGTAAAAGACCTGCAACTTTCTATTCTATGAAAATACTCTCTAGATATACATCTACTATACTCACTGGAAAATAGTAAAAATATTTTATGCCTTATGCTATGTGCCCAAAGTCCTCACCCCCTACTAAATGATCTTGGAAGTCCTTTTATAAGCCAAGGACTGCAACAAGCTTCAGATCATTTAGGGTCAGGGCTTAACTCATAAAAAACATTACAAGACAGGATAAATTAATTTATCTCAACAAGTAAGAATCTTTGTCATTAGTCAAGTTGAAACATTCATGCTCCAGTCTGCTTAAGAAATTTGATTTAGCCGCCATCTACCTAGGAAATTGCAGAATACAACCCTATCAAAGGAATAAGAGATGAAATGTCTAGTCTACATTAATTATCCCAGGAATACGTTTCCTTTTAGGACTGTAGAAATCCCACCATATTCTCTCAAGAAGCTCAGGATATTCAAGAACATATCTAATCTGCATTTAAACAATTCTGGAAAAGACACCTTATTGATGGGGAAGAGAAGGAATAGATTAAACTGATTAAAACTAATCAGAAACCCTAAAGAGATAACATTTTCATAAATGCATTTAGAAACTACTAGATTCTTCTTCATACAATATCCAACATGTGTTCAAATCAAAGCTAGAAAATCAAATTATTCCATTAAATTCTTTGTTAAACGATGACATATTTCACTGCTTATAAACCCTATAGAATGCATTTGAAAATTTGAAAATCCATTCCAACGGCTACACCTAGAGAAGAAATATCCATCAAAGATCTAGATTTAAAATTTATTAGACTTTAAAACACAACCATTTCTTTCATTTAATTTATCCAAGGTCAGGATCATATTTTGCCAGGTGTCATTCAAGCGCAATGCCTCAAAGATTATTCCTGATCATCTCCGCATTAAGGTAATGCGCCATCCATAAAATCAACTCAAACCTAATAGAAATTTAAATTTATTATCTTAACGTTGATCTTGGACCCACATGGGACACATCATACAAGGGAATAATTCCTTGAAGGCTAATTTGAACGCATCCTGTGTTTAAGGCTTTACGCCTACCGTTAGACTTAAACTAAACTATCTACACTTTATCTTCATTATATTGTCTTTGAGTTCAGATATGATCTAGACACTTGTCAACTAGGCACAATTCCTTATGCATTAGATCTTCATCATCTTTCGTTTGATTCATAATGCCATCGATCATATTGGAACTGATCTGTAATAACTTTATCGGCCTTTAGCACTATATTGGACATGTGGTATCTTTTCGCTAGCTCGCTCACCCTGAGAACATATTCCTTTATTCCCTATGAGTTAATGACAACCACACATCATCTCTCATTGGTATCTCCATGTGTCACCACCTCACACACTCGTGAGCCCCTACCAAATATTATCTTTACCTTCGTGAGTCTGTGACCACCATTTGATCTTCCTTCAATGACATCACCTTGGCTCCACATGGAACGGTCTCACTCACTCACATCCCATTCTACTAACTACCTCCAACCTGTGTGAGTGTGCGAAACTAACCACTAACTATTAGTGGTGCATTCACTAGCATTTATTTCTACCCATCTTAACTCCAGTGAGTATGCAACAACCACTAGTTATGCACTCACCGGCTAACTCTCTAACTACCGACCTATTTCATGAGTGAGTGAGAAGTTTCCATCTATCACCTCTAACCATGTTACAACCAAACTATCCTTTCTTTTCTACCAACTAGTCACCACATCATCTTCCTTTTACTGAGTTGCCTACCAAAAGGCGTGTGCCTTTTAGGCACTTAAGCATTGCGTGCTCAGCCATAAATAGGTTAAATCATAACCCAACATAGAAAATGTGGGACAAATGACCTAGAGCACTACAAAAAAAAATACACTATTGAAGGTACCATGATTGTTCTAACCATTTCCAATCCTTCCTATCTGCAAAAGGATCATCCAAAATTAGGAAGACATGACTTCCTCATCCCTCTGCAACCTTCACGCAAGAAACAAACAAGAAATCCAATGCAAAAAATATTTTTTCCATGAAAGAAGGTTGAAGCACCATAAAAAGCACAAAACATGACTAGCAGAAATGAGTCCTAACAGTGGCTCCAATTGGGTATGCTTGTCTCTTGTAGGCATAGAAATATTTCCAGAACACTGAGTTGAGAAGACCACCTATAGGAAAAGAAACTAACCTACAACAAAAAAAAACAAGGAACATGTACACAACTTATTTACATCCAATTGTTCATAGATTCAAAGAACATTAGGAGAAATAGAACTTTAGGAACTATCCATGAAAAAGCAATTCTAGAAATTTTCCAATGAAATCCTTTAAGATATAAGAATTAGAACCCCATTTATTGTCAATGATATATGTTCCTAACTAGATAGGATCAAACTTGCCATGTTTTCCTTTATCCTCCAATCTCTCATTCCACATTAATACCAAATCATTGCTTCAAAAATTCTTGCAATGGTCCTTCTGTCATACAAATCCTTATATTGAAGTTGTAACATAACATTTATGTCATGTGCTTCCCTTCTTGACTCATCCAACTGTATCAAACCATCCATCCTGATCTTCATCTCATCATCTAATTCATCATCATATTTCTGGATAAATTTGTACATTTGCAATAAATTATTCTGTGGCAACCTAACATGTATGCCATAAACTAAATCAAAGGGTGCACAACTAATTTTTTCTTCATTGTTACTCTGCCAGCCCATAATGCTTGTTGCAACTTTGAATCCCAAGCCCTTTTATTCTTATCTAGTAATATTTTTAAAATCTTTATCAGGCTCTTATTACTGGATTCAGCTTGACCATTTCCCTGTGGGTGATATGGGGAAGAATAAGAAATTTTAATTCCATACTACTGGTAGAAGTCATTGAACTCTGCAGATCTGAAACACATAGCATTATCTACCACAATAATTTTAGGATAACCAAACCTAGTGAGGATATTTTGTAGCATAAAATAAATAACAACTTTAGTAGTAGCCTTTTTGGTGAGAATTGCTTCAACCCACTTAGCAAAGTAATCAGTTGCTACCAAGATCCATGAATGAACTCCACTAGAATTTTTAGGAATATCTCCAATGAAGTCCATTCCCCACTTTTGAAAAGGTGCTTCAACTATGACAGGCCTCAAAGGAAATTTCCCACTATTAAACTTAAGCTTACCTGCAAAATTTTGGCATGCATCACATTTCTTGACATAACTATGGGCATCCTTGAAAATATTAGGCCACCAAAAACCATACCTCATAATTTTATGTATAGTAGTCTTAGCCATGTAATGGCCTCCACATGCACCATTATACATTTTTTCTAGCCAGTTCTTGGATTTATCATAGTCCACACATTTGAGAAATGCTCCTTCATTGCTCCTCCACCATAATTAACCTTGTATTATTGCATACTTAAGGGCATGCAACTTAGTTGTTCTCTTTCTATTTTCATCCATTTCAAGAGGCAACACCATTTTCAGTAAATATCCAATAATGTCTTTATACTAGTCACAATAATCCCTATCACAAATATAAGGTCTTTTCTCTTCTTCTAGTATATTTACCTAATTGACATCTAAATTTCTCTAAGCCATTAATTTTGCAAGTCTTAGGCCTCTGACCAATTTTGTGATCTGAATGTCAATATTGAACTCTTGAATTGTATTCATCCATCTACACCTCCTTCCTGAAACTTCCTATTGAACTAGAATGTCTTTCACAACAACACTTGGCACATAAGAAATAATAGTTGCTCCTACCAAATAACATCTAAAAGCTTTGACAGATTTAACCAAAGCATATGCTTGTTTTTCCATTATACCATACTTCAATTCTGCTACCTGTAAACACTTACTAAAAAAAGAAATGGATTGTTCAAAGCCCTCTGAATTCTTCTGCAATAATACTGCAACAATAGTATTATATGAAGCAAAGGAGAATATTTTAAGTGGCTTTCCATAATCAAGGGTTCTTAAAATAGGATCATCTTTAATAGCTTGTTTGATATTTGAGAATGCTTCAGTTTTTTCTTTACTCCATTCCACCTTGGTTCCTTTCTTCATCATTTTTGAAATAGGGAGACTAATTTCTGCAAAATTTGTAATAAATCTTCTTAGGAAATCTACCTGTCCAAAGAAAGATTGAATTCCCTTAACATTCCTTGGTCGAGGGACTTTATCTATAGTAGCAACCCTTTTAGGATCAATTCTTACTCCATCCTTGGGTACAATATGTCCTAGGAGCCAGCCCTCTGTAACTCTAAAAGCACATTTAATTGGATTTATAGACACTCCATATTCCAAATCTCTAACAAAAATCCTTTCAAGATGATCATGATTTTTATCTTCTTTTGCTGAATAGGCTGTCAAATCATTTTGATAAACATCTAAAAAGTTATTTATAAAATTTGCAAATGCCATATCCATGGCCCTCTAAAAATTTTCCCCAACATTTATCAATCCAAAAGGCATTCTCACATAAACATAAGTACCCCATGGTGTAGTGAATGCAGTTTTTAATTGTTTAGATTCCTTAACCATGACCTGGTTATATCCTGAGAACCCATCCATCATAAAAATTAATTCAAACCCGATGACTCTTTGTAACATGGCTTCCATATTTGGCAAACTATAATTATCCTTTAATGAATTTCAATTCAAATTTCTAAAATCTACACAAAGTCTGATATCACCATTTTTCTTTCTTACTGGTACCAAATTTGATACCCATGTAGAATGTCTGATGGTTTTAATAATCCCTACATCTATCATCTTTTTTAATTCTTCCTACATTTTTGGTGCCAGGGTAGGATTGACATGTCTCTATTTTTGTTTGAAAGGCTTGGCACCCTCCTTTAAAGGAATCTCATGTTGAAAAAAATCTTTTCTATAAGCCTTCAAATAAACATAGGACCATGCAAAAATATTCATATACTTTCTGAGAAGATCAACTAATAACTTACTAATTTTAGGAGACAAATTTTTACCAATATACACATTCTTAGGACTTTGAGTTGTTCCTATGTTTATTTCTTCCAAATCTTCAAGTTTACTTACATTATTTGCAAGAAAAGACTCATCTTTATTATAAAATCTTTTTCAAGAATAACTAGCCCTTTGAGAACTTTGTTTGACTTCAATTGAAGCACCTCTTTACGAAAAATGGTATCTTTATTATCTAGGGTTTTAATGTATCCACTGAAATCCATTTGTTTATTTAAAAATTTTGCTTCACAATTCAAAAATCTCAGAATATCTAAGTCATCTTCAAAGACTTGCCAATTTTCAACATTGTCTGGTATTGAAGGCCTAGATTGAATTTCTATTTTAGAAATTCCTGCAAATGGAATATCCTCAGGTCTTAAGGAAATGTTTGCTAGTAAATCTGCCATTTTGTTCTAACCTCGATCTATCCAATCAATACCAAATGCATCAAATTTCTCTAATTCATCCCAAACAACATTCCTATACTGCTTAAGTCTTTGATTTTTTGAAACATATTTGAATTTAATCTCAGATATTATCAATTCAGAGTCTCCAATCACTCTGAGAATTTTTATCTTATTTTTTGTGGCTAATCTCAAACCTATTAACAAAGCCTCATATTCTCCTACATTATTTGTGCATGAAAACAACAATGTAAAATAAAACTTTAAGTTCTTACCACTAGGAGCTATAAATAGGATTCCTGCACCAGCTCCTTCTTTACAACTTGCTCCATCAAAGTACATGGTCCATAAATCATATTGGCCCACCAAATTTTTTTTTTCATTAGAGAAAAACATAAGTTGAGTTCCTTCTTCATCCCTACTATCTTGTACTTGAAAAGATCCAATATTAATATCAAAAAAACAATTCATATCAGCATCTTCATTTATTTCAATCATGTGGGGAGTCATTTCCTGAGACACCTTGACATTGTGACCATTAATATTGAAAGTAGAAAAAGAAAAATCACATTTTATATTGCCTCCCATTGAAGCACTCCATTTTCTAGACAGCAACATTCCATAATGAGGAGGAATATCAAAAACCAAGACACTCATTGTTAGTACTTTGTCAGGACATGAAGCCAACTGATAAGGCAGAGCCTTAATAGTACCAATGATAGGGATTTCTCTAGAGTCCATTGCCTAACATATACCATGAGAAGTATCAAATTGTAATCTCATTGACTTCATTATGTTTGCAGGCTTAACAGTATTAGATGCTCTTGAATCTATCATACAATTTTCAAGCATCTTACCATTGATGACCACAGTTAACAAAAAGGGATCAACAGTTCCTAAAGGATTGTTTACATGATTTGTATTTAAATAAATCTAAGGGATTTCCAAAATCATTTCTTCAGACTCTCTTCCCTTTCTTTTTGGCTTATCATGTATGTTATTTTAATCTTTTCAACATCTTCTAGTTTTTGGAATCTTATTGAAGAAACACCATCTAGCATTGTGAGGACCTTCTCCTTATGCTCCTTAATTCTCATCACTTCTAAAAATGGAACTTTAATAGTCATTTGTGACAAAAATTGCCCCATATCAACAAGGGTGTATTTTACATTAGAGGATTTTTGTTTTTCAAGACTAATATTACCATCCTCAACTTGAATGGTCAGAGTTGACTGTTCTTTCTTTGATTTCTTATTTTCCATTTTAGAAGGGGAAGAACTTGTTTCTAGTTTTTTAGCTTTCTCCTCATATACAATGTTTGATTTTTTTACAATTTTGACTTTTGTCCTACTTACATTCTCAACAGATCCTTCCTTCTTTTTGTTTCTGCTTGGCGTCTTCTTTGTTTTCTTTGATAACAATGCCAGCTGGTTTGCTACCTGCATCACCAACTATTCTATTTCTCAAGTTATAATTACTTCTCTCTTTATTAACTAGATCATCTATAATTTTTTCTCTTTCCACATTAGAAGGTCTTCTCACTATTGTAGACTCCTCACTATTTTGAGCATAACATCTTTATTATCAACTTTTTCTTCTTCAATATCAGATAAAACTTGTTGATGATACACTTCTACTCTACCTTGTGAACCATACATATCACGGTTCTCAATTTCATTATCAGAATCTACATCAAGACATGAATAATAATCATTCATAGAACAACCATTGTAATCACACAACTCACCTTCCTCCTTTCCTTATTCCTTATTTGTATCCATATACAGAGAAACACCACAAGAATCAAGATTATGTGGGGACTGACAAGCTTCACACCAATAATCATCATTACACATGTTAATAGAATTTTTGTGTAGAGGATCATGAGTCCTATTATCAGGCTTGTCCTTTCTTTGTGGGACAATAGGTTTCATATCCTTAAATTGGGTACCATAAGGATAATTTTGCATCTTCAACTGTTATGGGATGAATTACTATTATGTGGAGATCTATAATCTTTATGCTCTGGTTCTTTTTGATTGAACCTACTAAGCCGCCAATCATCCCTTCTACCCATTTTTCTTGGTACTTTTCTATTCATTTCTATAATAATGGTTATATTATAGGCTTCATTAAGGCTTCTTGGATTCTTTTCTCAGAGAGATTATCCCATTTTAGAATCACAAGAATTTAAATATGTAGCAAGACATACCTTTTCATCAAGTCTTATTTTTTGAAAAAACCTATGCATAGCTCTTTGGAACCTTGTATTGAATTCAACAACTTCCTCATTTGAATTTTTATTTATATTACTAAATTCATTCAACAAAAATCCCTCATTTGTCTTATCACCATATTGATCTTTAAATAAATCTATCAATTCATCCATAGACCCCACATAACCATGAGATAACCCTCTAAACCATTCCCTAGTATCTTCAACTAGAGACTGAACAAAAAGTTTCATCAAGAAATCCTCATGTGTGATGTTAAGGTCATCTATGATATCAATAAATTTTCTTAAATGTACCTCATAAGTAATAACATTATTTCTGAAAAATTTGGGAAATCTATCCCCACTCTCATTTGGGACTACATTGGTATAACCAGGAATATAAATAAAAGAAAATTGTTTGTACCTTTCTGTATGAAAAGATACCCTTTAGAATTTTTCATCATTTTGGCATGTAGATGTTTTGGCTTTTGATGTTGAGTTATTTTCATCACCAACATGAGAAAATCTAGAAGATTGCATGAGGAAATCAATCTTCTTCTTCATCTCTAAAGTAGCAACATATGCTTCTGCTTTCTCCAGCATTGTGACCATGGTTTCCTTCTCCCTTTTGGATTTCTCAAGGTCAATGTCCAATTTAGACATTTTATCTGTTGGACCTTTGTAACTTTTAGGTTAATCTATTTCACTTCCTGTCACCTTTCCTTTATCTTTAGAACCTTGAGCATCAATACTTTGGTGAGTGATAGGTTTCTCTTGATCCTTTTTAAGTCTTTTAGCATAATTTGTTGCTTTCTTTTTAGGCCATTGTTTTTGTATTTTCTTATTGGCCTTCTCTCTCTTTCTTTGTTCTATGATGACCAATTATCTTTTGACAAGTTTCTCCTCTTCATAAAGCTCTTTAGAGAAATCTTCAGAACCTGAGATGGTGGTATCAAACTCCTCTTCCTCTCTTTCACTAGGAGAACTGTTATCTCCATTTGCATCCAACCCAAGTCTGGAGCCTCTTCATATTCTAATGTATTTCCTTCATGGCTATATTTGGTTGGATCTTCTCTACTAGTGTTCTCCTCCTATCTTCTTGGAGATGGATTATTTAGATTATCTTTGTTTGTTTTTTTTCTCTCCAAGACTCTCTAGCCCTAGAAGTAGTTGGAAGTCCACCTTCCAATTCAACTTCAGGATGTTCTTTTACTCTAGATCTGGTATTCATATTGAAGAAAATGTGTATAAATCTATATTACTCAACACTTATTGTAGATATTTCTACCTAAAACAAGTTGGGAAAATACAACACTTGGCTAATATGAATACTTCAAGGCAGAAATAAAAGCTAAACAAGACTAACTATTTTTTTTCAAAGGTCAACTCAATAGTAGAGTCACCATTTTGATGGTGACTTGGATGGGTCAAATGATATAAATGGTAGAATACCATAGATTCTTTAAAAGGTTCAACAAGATTTTTACTTCTCTTTCCCCAGTAGAGTCACCATTTTGTTGGTGTTTAAAATTGCTACGCTATGAAAGCAACCAATATACCCTAAGACTATTATTAGGAATGGTTAAATCCAAGTATGAGAGCTCAACAAGGTAACCAGACAAACTATAGGACAAGACTGTCCTCTACTCTTCTGAATCTATAAAACCAAGGAAGGTGTACCTAATCCAGATAGATATTCAACTTTTCACAACTTTTTACACTCTGGATTTTAACAACAGATAAATCATAAAAAAGTATGAAATGATAACCACTCATTCAGTGACTCTTTGCTACCATATAGGACACACAACCAACAACCAAAAAACTAAAAGGACTAAAAAGGTTTTGATGTTCTTGATAGGGTAGAATATAGCAAAATATATTCAGACATGTACCAAAGTAGAAGATACTAATTACTGATCAGTGCTTTATCCATTGGGAAATATTTTTAGTTCAATTATAGGATAGAGAAACTAACTATTGTCAAGGAATCAAAACCATAAATACAAATAAATCAGACCAAACACTTCTTATAAGATCCTTCTGTAGATAAAACCAAAAAATCTATGTCATCTCTAAAGCATTAATTGATTTCATCCTAGATAAAAACTAAGGACTAAGGACATATACACAAATAAATTCCATGTAATGAATCAGAAGATTCACAACTCAACAGGTAGGCACCAAGGAGAGACTTAAATCTAAGATACTTTATTAAGTACAAAGAATCTAGTTTCAATTCCAAAATACTTCAAAACATATGCCACTTCAATAAATGCAAAAGACCTACAACTTTCTATTCTACGATAATACTCTGTTAGAATAACTGAGGGGGGGGGGTGTGAATCAGTGGCCTTAATAATTATTCCAAAAATTCAATCAAAAAAATTATCTCTTAAATATAATACCCTCAATTATCTTACAGTCTCAATATCATCAAGATGTATGCTATAAATAATCTTTAACAAATATAAACTACTCGGAAATATATTATTGTTTATCTTTTCTAGACTTTAATGAATAGCAACAAATAAACTTAGAGTTAACCGACCAATCCAGTTTTAATAATGTGTAAAGAAAAAGAATCAATGCAATGAAACATATACACATTTGGCACATAGATTTTAATGTGGAAACCCAATATGGGAAAAACCACCTAGGACCCGTAACCCAAAATATTTCACTCTTCTAAAGTGAGCTCGGTGAAGAGCCAACCTTGTTAAAGGTTATAATACACATTATTAAGTGCGACCTTATTAGAGGATTTAAAACCAACAGTTTGTCTTTTGACCTAGAACTCACTATGTTGTCAAAAAGAAAACCTTTTGATACTCTTGAGTATCTCACTACAATAAGTACTGTTAAATCCCACTCGGTTAAAATATTTTCTAAATCAATGGTTAAACTGATACAGTAAATAATATATTCAAATATACAACTTTGATTTACAAATATTCAAATCTATTGTTAGTTCTATAATACCTCTCTAATCAATATACACTTCAGTTTCTTTATTTTCTTTCTTTCTTTCTTTTGCTTGGTGAATGCTCTGTCCTTTATTGCTCGGTGTCTACAGAATTCCTTGGCTATGTTCTTTAACCTATAGGATTAGATCTGCATGAATAATTCTATCTTCACACAAAATATATTCAGCATGACTCTTTTTGATAATGAATTCCTTGTCTCTTTATATAGATATGATTAGCCTCTCAATCTCCTTGTTTTTGTTGTATATTTCTTCTTGATCTGTAAAACTCACCATGCATTACTTTGTCCAATAAATCTCTCCTTTAGTTTTATTTTATAAATCTCCCCTTGACAACTGTGAATAAAACATGCTTTAAATCTTCTTCTATGCTTTAGTTTAACTGATCGTTGAAAATAAAGAAATCAATCAGTCAACCCTAAATTGGAGCTCTGCCAGCTAAGAATTTTTTTTGTTCTTTAACTTCAGTTATGCTCAGTCATCATATTCAGTTGTGCTCGGTATACTCTTTCTTGGTATACACTAGCTTGATAACACTTGCTCAGTATACACTATGAACTTCTCAGGATTCACTATCACTCGGTGTATATTGACCTTTTATGTTTTACCGACAACATAAACTTTATCTCTTCAGATCTTTAAGGTGTGCATGCTAAAAGTGGCCTCTACTTAGCAGAACACTTCAACATGGTCATTGCTCTTCAGTTGCATATAGGAATGAATATCTATTCATTCACCCTGCATGTCTGAAAGAATCAACTTGTTGCCTTCTAGAAGGTAGGAGTATGAGCTTTCTCTCAGGTCATTGCAAGCTCAGTGACTACACCAAAGACCTAAATGAAGGATTTAAATCTATGATAATGCAAATAAATGATTAATCTAAATGCAAATGCAGTTTGTTGTTCATTCAAAACTAATTAGGGTTCATTTTAGAAGCACCAAATTGAGTGTGAGATATTCATTTTAATAACACCAAATCAAAAGTGTGCTCTAAATTAGATTGATTTGCTTGAAAGTAATAAACAACAAATATTAAATAAAAATTATGCTAAGAATGCAAGAAGCTAAGATGAAAATGTAGCATAATAACATTAAGCAAAAATTAGGATCCTTTGTGAAGGAAATTTTTTTCTCTTTTATAAAAATCTCTCTCGAATCGACGGTCGAGATCAAACAAAAAGAGTGGCTCAGATTCGATTGAAGAAGCACAATCCATGTGCAAGTGATTTGATTGGTCGAGAGAGTCAGTTGACTGAACTGACTGATCAG
>MU226018.1:910694-1005341 GCA_018584345.1 Thuja plicata
GATTCGATTGAAGAAGCACAATCCATGTGCAAGTGATTTGATTGGTCGAGAGAGTCAGTTGACTGAACTGACTGATCAGTTATTTTGGAAACTTCCAAAATCAGTTCACAGTTAACTGAAATGTTTCTAAAATGATAATCAGTAGAGAACCAGTTAACTGAGTGGAACTGGATTGTTTCTATTTTGATAAATCAGTTAACTGGATTTGATGATGTCATATGCATTTTTAATAAATTAATTGATTTTGAATGCACTTTTATGATTTTATAATTAATTTAATTCCTTTTTGATTTAATTGACAATTTTATAATTTTTATTTAATTAATATGTCATAATATCAATTAAATAATAGTATAAAGTTTATTTGCCAATGTAATGTGATTTTAGGAATTAATTAATTAATCAAGTAAGATGGTCGATTGGGACCTAGGGTTTAGGTCAGATCAATTTGAATTTGATAATTGCATGTTTGATTTAGGACTTAGGTTTATTCAAGGTTAGGGTTTCTTGATTAAATGCTTAGATTGGGGGTCTAGGGTTTAGGTGACCATTTTTTAGGTGATTACACAAGGTTATGATATTATGTGTATGAATAATCAAGCCATATCAAGTTGACATCAATGACAATACAATACATTAACTGATTTAATGTCTTGCATTCACTTTTGCATCTCGGTGATCATAAAATTATCATCTTCAAGCATTCAATCAGTTATAGTTCATCAATCTATCCCTTTGGCATTGATGGCAACATACTATGAAATATGTAGTATAAAATATGCCATACCATACCAAACATATTTTTCTACAACTAATTCAAATAGCTGAATCTCGGTAAGCTCTTCTAGCTTAGATTTGATTCTACTATGTGCTATCCCTTTCTTCATTCCCTTCAATGGATAGGTGTAGAAATTCTATCTTCTGACTCTGTCTCTCCCTTTCTTGTAGAATCTCTTCTCCAATTTATGGATAGATATGCATTGTTAGCTCTCTCCAATTCTTGAATCTTTCTCTTCCTTTGTGTTGTAGAATCTTCTTTCTCTGATGGATATTTCATTCAATCTTTCTCTCTGTTTAGATGTTCTTCTCCCTGATGGATATTTCATTGGATATTTCTCTCTTTGACAACAATGCCAAAAATAATATACAGCTCTGTAGTAGCCAACAATCTTTTTCTCCCTTTGAATATTTTTCTCCCTTTAGTGGACTGATATGTCATTACAACCCATATCTTATCTTACATAAACATGATTAATCTTCTAATTATGTGTAGGCCGATGTAGCCTCCAAGTCAGCTTAGTGAATAGTAGACAAGGGGAGAACCCCTAGTCTATTCCTCGGGTATTCAAATGTATCTTTTGGAAATGGTTTTGTGAATATGTTTGCTAGTTGTTCTTTGGATTGTACATATTCTAGTATCAACTATTTCTCTTGTACTTGTTCCCTTAAGTAATGATACTTAATAGATATGTACTTTGTTTTAGCATGCATCACAAGGTTCTTTGAAATGTTTATAGTAGTTGTATTATCACAATAGATAATTACTGGGTCAAGAATTTCCTCATTCATACCTTTCAACAATTACTTGATCCATGTAATGTTAGAGAAATTTGTAGTAGCAACTACATATTCTACTTCTGCATTTGATTGAGATATGCATCGTTGCTTTTTACTTATTCATGTGACAAGTGTGTCACCCATAAAGAATTCTCCTCCTATAGTTCTCTTTCTATCATCTATGTTTCCAGCCCAATCAGCATCAGTATAAACTTGTAGCTCAAATTTATCTTCTTTATTGTACCACAAACCATAGTCTTCAATATTCTTCAGATATCTCAAAATTCTTTTAAAAATAGTCATGTGTGATTCCTTAGGATTAGCAGTGAATCTTGCAACTATACCAACTGCATGTGCTATATCAGGTCTAGTGTGTACAACATACATTAGTTTACCAATCATAGATTTGTATAAGGTCTGATTTACCTCGGTTGTCTTGTCTTGTTTTGTCAATTTGCATCTGGATGCCATAGGTGTTCCAACTGGTTTTGAGTCCTCCATCTTGAATATCTTCTAAACTTCTTTGATGTATTTGGATTGTGTGATGTAGATGCCTTCATCCTGTTGTAGACTCTGTAGAATAAGAAAAAATTTGATCTCTCCAAAAATTGACATTTCAAATCCTTTGCTCATTTCATCATCAAATGACTTGCATAGCATATCATTACCTCCAAATATGATATCATCAACTAATATCTCAGCAATCAAAGTCTTATCATTAGTATCTCCTTTCAATTATAGATTACTGTTGTCACTTGTTCTAACAAATCCAATACTAATGAGATAAGTGTGAATTATTTCATACCACGCTCTTAGTGCTTGTTTCAATCTATACAAGGCTTTGTGTAGTTTACAAACCTTGTTCCTCTTGTTAGGATCAACAAACCCTGCTGGTTGTTCAATTTATACCTCCTCTTCTCGTATTCCATTCATAAATGTAGATTTAACATCCATTTGGTATACTTTGAATCCTTTAAAAGAAACATAAGCAAGTAGAATTCTTACTCCTTCTAGTCTAGCAACAGTTGCAAAGGTTTCTCCATATTCAATACCTTCTTCTTGTGCATACCCTTTGCATACCAGTCTTGCTTTGTTCCTTGTGACTTCTCCATTCTCATTATGTTTATTTCTGAAAATCCATTTGGTGCCAATGATATTTTTGTCACTTGGTCTAGGTACTAATGTCCATGTTTTATTCTTCTCAATCTCTTCATTAATTACACTTACCCATTATTGATTCTCAAGTGCAACATTAACAGATTTAGGATCAAAATCACAAATCAAACATCTATTATTAAGTGACTTACTTCTTATTCTCATTTCTTCTCTTTCGTCCCCAATGATCTGGTCCTATGGATGGTGTCTCCTGACATATTTAGAAAGTACAAGTTTAGATATTTGTTCTTAATTTTGATCTTCATCACTTGGTGTAGCATTGTGATCATTTTCTTGATTCTCAGTGTGTGTAGCCTGTTTCTCAATTGCATTGTTCTGTCACTCGGGTGAGATGTCAGGTTCTTCTATCTAGACAAATATGTTGTAATCTTTAGGTTCCTTTCTTCTTTCCTCATGACTTTTCTTAGCAAATTCATCCACTTTAACATTTGCACTTTCAATGATTCTTTTGGAAGATTTGTTCAGACATTTATAAGTTTTTCTTTTAGTAGAATATCCTAGAAATATTCCTTCATCAGTTTTAGAGTCAATTTTTCCATTTCTATCATCTTTCAGTATATAACATTGAGTACCAAGGATCCTAAAGTAACTCACATTTGGTGTGTATCCATACCATAGCTCATAAGGTGTCTTATTTGTGTCTTTCTTCAATTGAACTCAGTTTAGCATATAGACAACAATAGACAACAATAGACAACAATACTTACAACTGATCTCCAAAATGTTTATGTGATGCCTTTTTCAATCATTAGTATTCTGGCACAATCAACAAGTTATCTATTCCTCCTTTCAGCAATCCCATTTTGTTGTGGTGTTCTCGGTATAGAAATATGTCTTGTAATCCCATGCTCATTACAAAATTTAGTGAATTCATCAAAAATAAATTCTCCTCCTCTATCTGATCTTAAACATTTCAGTTTTTTTTCACTTTGTTTTTAAACTTTAGTTTTATACCATTTAAACACCTTAAATACTTAAGATTTCTCTTTTAAGAACATGATAGTCATCATCCTAGAATAGTCATCAACAAATATAATAAATTATCTATCACCATAATAGCTCTTTTTTCTCATTGGTCCACATAAGTCAATATGGACTAACTCCAAAATAACATTAGATGTGTTGATTTTTCTCTTGAAACTAGACTTTGTCATTTGTCCTATTTAACAATTCTTGCACATAACATGGTTAGGCTTTGAAATTCTCAATAAGCCTCTCACTTTACTTTTCTTACTTATCTTAACCATGTTGTCAAAATTTCAATGACATAACCTTTTATGCCACAACCAAATATCTTCATATCTAGCCAATAAACAAGTGGTCTGTGTAACCACCTGAATTTGGACTATTCTGACTATAGACCCTATTTTCCCTAAGTGTGAACATACCCCCAATTATGTCATGACAATGTTAGTTTCGCATAATTCATTTGTTTTAAAATCAAATTTAATGTCCTAGGTGATTTTTATCACTAAATTATATTAACTATTATAGCCATACAATTCAAATCAATTCAAACCATTTAAATCAAATCAAACTCAAATATGGCTATAGTATTTAATTATAAAGGAATTAAATAAACCCCTTAATCAATTATCCACTTGCAATTAACCCATTCCCCTAGCCTATTTAAATTAATTAAAATGGCTATAGTCCCCTTAATTATTAAAAAGCAATAAAATGCTTAAATAATTAATTCCTATATTTTAAATGAATTAAATAAGTTTAATTCATTTCATTTATATTCCCTTAAAACCCAACCTAACCTATCTCAACCACTTCTACCCTGGGTTCTAACCCATCTCAACCTATTCCACCCTTGCTAATCTAATCCTAATCCTAAATTCTACCCTAACCCACCTCCTAATGTTGTCACATTCCATTAAGGAATGATTAACAACTCAACCCACTTGAGAAAGTCAACTTTCTCAAACATGACTTTTCTAAGGGACCAACTTGCCAAGTTGATTCTTACACCCTCCCATGCCTCTTAATTGAATGTCATTAATAACCCTTAATGGATATTACTTCTTTCCCATCCCTCATTAATTTACAAGGCATTAATGGCTCTTACATCTCATTAATGACCTTAGGGGCTCCATTAATGAACCTTGTCTCCCCTCTCTCTCTCTCTCTCTCCCATTCTTCTATAAATTGAAGGGATTTAGAGCTCATAATAAGCCTAAAATTTTGAATTGTAGTGTTGTAATGCCAAGATTTTGAAGGAATATCAAAGCATTGTTATGCTACACATTCCTTCCTAGCTTCATACACACTCCATTAGTCACTTTCTCATGTGTATATAATGCCCATTTTAGAGTAATATGCATGCTAAATAGTTAAATAGTTATTTTAAAACTAAATCTTTCATTCTAGGTTGTTTATGTCACTGGTATTTAGCATAATCTGAGGGCTTTTATGTTATTTTCTACACTCATCCTAGTTAGAAAGCAATAAGTCAATGTTATGGTTTATATGCTCATTAACCCTTATTTTTCACTAATAGAATGACTTATTGAAGTGTTGTGTTGCAGATAATAGGTGCACAAATATACACACATATTTTTGGCACCCACCGTGGGGAAAGATTTCCAACTTGGCCTCATTTAAACTAATTTTTCACTAATTTGCATGCCCATAATTCTGTTACAGGCTCATTTTTTAGCATTCTGGATCACATCCGGGATATGCCATCGCACTGCAGTAAACGAGGCTCACATCCAGGATTTCCCATATCATTTTTAGTTTAGGCTCGCATTTGGGGAGCATACTATCACATCTGGTAAGAAATCTTGCATACAATATACTGTATCGCATTCACTAATTTTTTAGGCTCGCATCTGGTTAAAAATTTTGCACACTTTGTTTGCCTAACTCTAACATTTTGACAAGTTGTATTTTTGGTATCTTGCAACCTAACAAGTGTTTGCAGATGGTTCTTGAAGGTTTTTGTGGGATTTGAAATAAATAGATACTAACTTGGTTTTTTAGGTTTCCCAACCCCCATCTTGACCTCTATTTACTTGCTTTCAAAATTAAGATACATATTCCAATCTATCACTAAACTGACTAGAGGATTATGCTCTTTTCCTTTTAAGGAAAATCACAAACTCACACATCAATTTATGGGTTGAATGGAATTTTGAGTTAACTGAACAAGAAAACACCTCATCTAATTCTTTTTGGATCAGTAAATGAACAACACAAATAACTAAAAATATTGTGGTTCAAAGAACAAGTTCAATCGTATAATTTTTTTTTGTGATTAGAAATTGATCAAGCAAACTCACTAAACATTGTGGTTAATTGAACAAGGAAAATCTACTTTCAAGCAATCTTGTTTTCTTTAAAATAGGAATATCTAAAATCAGGCACAACATTTCTTGAGGGAAAGAACCACTTTTCTTGATTCTATTTTGGGATAAAATGGCTTAGATTATGAGAGTATGTTCTTCTTCTTCGAAAGAATCAGAAATCTAGACATCCAAAGCTTGCCAATCCTTTGTATGTTTATTTAATAGTAGAGGGCCTGCTGGTTGAGGAAAAAATCTCCCAAGAATGACCCAAGTGAGGATAGATTTTACGCCATCCCTTCCAACTCACTATAAATAATTTCTTCCTCACAGGCTAAAGCCTCAGAAGACGAAACCGGTTTTGTTCATGGAATTTTGACATCATTCTTTGAACATTCTTGGTTATATGTAGAGTGGATCCACTTGAGTCTTGCTTGTGAGACTACATATATCCAGGTACTTAAAGGGCTATATGCCTAAATTTTTCCTTGTGCAATTCTATGGGGGACAGTTTCGAACGGATTGCCCAATAATCTACAACTTCAACTGAAAGAATTCATGATTCACCCCCGAAAGGGTGATAATCTTTGTGCAAGGAAAAAATTAATTGCCCCATGACACTCATCATATTGTGCCCTCACTTGCATTTAGAGTTGGCTAATATGACATCATGACTAGAGCCATTATGTACTTGGTGATGGCTGTATTCTGATTAGCATTTGAGTGTGTACCTAAGTCTATCAGCAAAGATTTTCATCCTCCACCTAGAGAATAGGAAAAGATGAGTGTCTATTTCACCCTCTTAATGATACAAATCAGTTTGAAATGTTTGCAAAATCACTAAAGAGATAAGCTCCTCAAAACAATCAACAAATTTCAAACCCTGGAGTACAAGTATTTTTCACGCATTACGACACCTCTTAACACAATCTGGAAACAAGCAACTTCATGCACTTTGAAAATGAACTTTTTAGAACTGACCAAAATTGACAAAGACATCATAAGATCGCATCCTAGATTTCCCAAATCACATCTAGTATTTTGGATTGCATCCGGTATGCTAGCTCGCATTTGGTCAGCACACAGTCGCATCTAGGATTTAGGCTCGCATCTGGTGTCATCAGAGGCTCTCATCTGGGAGCTCGCATCTAGGATAGAGGGTACTTGCAAAAGTTTTTCTTAGAAAGTCTCAGTAGATTAGGATACCCTTTTGGCTCTTTAGTTGGTTCCTATTGTCTTTTCTGGTCACCCTATTGAAATTTCAAAACTCTTTCGAGACGTCTACCTTCCATGCTTAGTCAGTATTTCACGATCAGTTCAATACATGTGGTCTACCCATTTTCTACCAATAACTTGGTTCCCAGCTCACTATCAGAGCATTCTAACCCTTAGATGCTGGAATCATTTACATCCACCAACAACAAATAGTTACTTTTACCTAGACACACCCACTTGAACAATCTGCAACTCTCACTTGCACTATTGGGAAATATTGACAAAGGTTGAGAAACAACTTCATGGTTAACACAAGATGCAACTAGTACACATCTAAAGGATTGAAAGTACCTCCTAAAACACCACACTTTCAAGGAGAAACTTCTCATAGTTCCCTACTCAATCTATATTCCTCTCAAACGGATAGCGACACTCACAGATGGAGTGAGGCCTTTGAGGAATATAACAATGGAAAACACCAAAAGCCCACAGATACTGATGAAGAAGAAGAACCCAAGTTTGAACGTCCTTTATTTGATTTTGGCAATGAGGATGAAATCACTAAAGAAGAATATGAAAAACTCAAACAAAGCAAGAGGTTCCACCAGATAATGGAAAGAATGATTGATGGGGATAAAGAAAAATACTTCCTTCATTTAGCTTCCACGAGCGTCAAATTGCCTAAAGATTACGATGTAGAACAACTAAAGGAAAATGAGGTACCAAATCCTATATCTATTCTCACCAAACAACTCAATTTGATTCAAATAGAGCTCACAAACCTCAAACAGGAGAAAGAGAAACCCAAAACAAAATACTCTTTGGACACCATTTGTCCATTTCCTTTTGACAAGAGTATCACTATGGTCCCATTTCCTCCCAACATGGCAAGACCAAAGTATGACAAGTACATAGGAGAAACTGACCCACATGACCATGTAAGAGAATTTTGTTCTCTAAGCATAGAATACATGCATTAACCTACATACCTCATGCAACTATTTCTAGGAAGTCTAGGAGGTAATGCCATGGAGTGGTTCTCAAAACTGAACCCTAAGGTCAAGACATTCGAGGAGTTGATCCAATGATTCACCCAAAATTACTCCTACAACATCCAACATGACGTAACTATGATGGATCTATGTAATACCAAACAAAGAACTAGTGAATCATTTACACACTTCCTACAAAGGTGGAGAAAGATTTTTTCATGATATTCAAGGGCCATTCCCAAAATAGAGAAGATGGAGATCTTTGTTAATAACTTGGTGCCCGAATTGAACTATGCTTTACAAATGCAAGAATCTCCAAGATTCAACAGAATGATTAAAAATTCCCTCTGTATTGAGGAAGTCATGGTCAAGAGGGGAGAGATCACCCTTCAAAATTAGAATAAAACCAACAACTCCAACCCCAAGCCTAAATGGTGGAAGAAAAACAAGAATGTTGTCAACGATGGCGTAGTAGATACATCAAATGTTGGTCCTAAACCTGAAGTATTCAACCTAGCCAATAGCATGCAAGAAAGAAAGGATGCTTAGGTAACAACTCCTATACCCAAAGAAAACAATGATACCAGCAAGGGTTGGACATGGATGTCAAAACCTCAAAGATTTTTCACTCCTTTGGGATAACCTCTCGAGACTATTCTAAAAACACTATTGGATAATAAACTCCTAACAATCCCAGATTCCAAACCATGGGAACCCATGGTCAAACCCAGGTGGTGGGATGATAATTCCTATTGTGTCTTCCACAAAAACAAGGGACACAAGACTAATAATTGCCTCAAGCTTAAACATGTCATCCAAGACCTCATTGAAGGTGGTAAGATCAAAGTAGATGGACACACTACTAATGGGGATCATACAAAATTCAACAAACCCTTTCCTAATTACAATCAAGGAGAAACATCTAAAGGGAAGAGTAACGAGGTAAACTACACCTATTCCAAGAATGACAATGTGATCAATATGCTAGACGTTAAGACTGAATCCATCAATGTGGTCACGATAAAAGGTGTCTCTTTTCACTCAAATTTCGTAACATGGAGCCAAGCATAGATCACAATCAAAGGACCTCCAAAACTGACATCAACATCCAAAGTTCCTATTATAACTATTCCCAAACCAGAAAAAAAACACGTGGTTACTATTCTTGGAGCAAAATATGACTTGGTAGACCAATTGCAGTGAACCTCTGCCAAAATTTCCATTTTTGAGTTTCTCAAAATATCCACAGTACATAGGGAAATCCTAGAATAGGCTCTACATGCTACTAATGTCCCGAAGGATATTGATGTAGACAAATTCTAAGCGATGGTCAATCACATCTCAACACCACATTACCTCTCCTTTTCTGAAGAGGATGATAAGTCATTGACACATCCACATAATCAACCTCTCCATATCAAAGTCCTAATTCATAGATCCCATGTTAGACACATGTTGATAGATGGAGGCGCAGGATTGCATATCTATACACTGGATCTAATCAAGAGACTGGGTCTCTTAGAACAAACAATTGACTCTAAAAGAAAGATAATCATCAAAGCTTATGATGAGGAAGAAAGATCCTCCAGAGGTCTTATTGTTCTACCTATTAGAGTCAAACCGATTGAGAGGAATGTCATATGTCAAGTTCTAGATTTACCATTGGCCTACAATATCCTATTGGGGAGACCATGGATTTAGGAGATGCAAGTTGTACCATCCACTTACCACCAATGCATAAAATTCCCACATAATGGGGTGGAAGTGAAAATTCCTGTAGACGCTAACTACACTTGTAATAATATCAAAGCAGGTAGCATGATCCCACACAACAAAGATGCTCTGGATGTAGTTTCTCCTGAAACTACCAAGGACATGGTTATGAAGAGTTTTAGCAAAACCTTAAAACTTGAAGAAATAGGTATGGGAGAGTACAAGATGGACCTAACTCCCTCACTGATAGAACTTTCGATGTCACCAAGATCCTATGGAAAACCTTCATCAACATTAACACCTACAACATCCAAAGAGCTAGAAGTATACAAAGCAACTAGCATGGTAAAGGCATCCACATCTTCTTTAGATAACACAAAAGAATAGGAAGTCTTGGACTAGCTTTACAAAGGAGAACCGGTGGAATCTGAGGTCAAACATGTGAAAATATCCCCAGAATAGTATGGAAAGGGATATGATTTCCTCACACAAATGGGTTACAAAGGAAAAGGACCTCTAAATGACATAGGATGAGGGCTTATTGAACCTATACCCATGGAGTTTCAGAATACCAGAGATAAAATAGGTTTAGGTTTTAATACTAAAAATGATAAGCCCGCTTCCAAAGAGAGTCCAAACTCAGATAAAGGGAGTAATGAAATAGATGAACTAGAACATTGGTCCTATGAGAGATTGTTACATGTTTACACACAGGATCCCAACTACCAAGGAGGATACTATGTACCCATCTTTGAGGTACCGCAAGATCTTCACACCCCTTTACTAGCTCAACCTCCGATTCTAGAGGTAGGAGACACCATAGCAACAATTACTCAAGAGACACCCCAACGATAGGATTTATATCCTAACTGGGGGCAATTGGTCACAATTTCACATGTCCTAGATCTACCACACTTTGATCCATAGGAAGCTAACCAGGTACATCAAATAACCATTGTTGAGTACTTAAACAGATCCAATGATGAGGTCACAAACTCCCATGACTATGAATGGGAAGAGCTATATGTTTCCACTGAAGATATTGGAATAGATATAATTCACATGTTTGTGGCACCATCAGCCCCTCATAAATAGTCTGACACTCCTCCCAATGACATTAATAATCCTAAAGTAGAAGAGGAGTTCCTTCCCCTGATCATTGATGAGGAAACTGGTGAATACATAAGTCTAGATGAATTTCATAGGCTACAAGCAAGAAGCCTCCTTTTATGAATAGATTATGATGAGATCTCTACTGATGAGTCGCTAGAGTTTGGTTCACATATAACTAACAATGACCCTTTTAATGATGATCTCACACTTATTGATCTAAATATTGAAGAAATTGACTTAACAGACCATGTCATGTCGGTTAATGGTCTTGATGCTAACACGATGTTGTCCTTCCCAGGGACTGACTCCCTACCATTGGTACTTCCATACCTAATTGATTGGACTAAAACTGATCCTACTCCTATCCTCAACTTTCCCAATGACCACACTCTAGCTTGTTATCTCAATGCTTGTGAACCATACCCTTCTTCCACCAATGTAAGGAGCGAGAACATGTCACAGGAGGATATCAGGTTCTCAGTCAAAAACTAAAAAAGAAAAATAAAAAGTGGACTGATAGTGAAAATCACTCTGTGGCAGTATCAGATCCCAAAATAGTAAAGAAAAAAGATGTATCCAATGGTGAAAACCTCTTAGAGGTGCCAAAGGATGAGACTCCTAATATCCTCCCTGAACACTTTCAGGAAAGGTCTTTAGTACTGATTGAACCAACATAGCCAGTAAACTTAGGCACCATTGAAGGTCCTCAAATAATTCACCTTGCACAATCTTTATCAGAAGAGGAGAAGACACAGTTCACAGAGTTCCTGAAAGAGAAGAAAATCAACTTTGCATGGTCTTATACCAATATGCTAGGGCTAGATCCTAATCTAATCATGCACCGCTTATCTATAGCTCCTAGGATCAAGCCTATAAAAAAAAAACTTGGAAATATGCATCCTCATGTTGCATTATTGGTAAAAGCAGAGCTAGAGAAATTACTAAAGGCTAGATTTATCAGAGTCATTGCCTATGCAGGATGGATCTCCAATGGGGTCCCCGTATCTAAAATTGATAAATCTATCAAGATCTATACTGCCTTCAGGGAATTGAAAAAAGCATGATCAAAAGATAAATTCCCTCTACCTAACATTGACATGATCATAGACCTCACAACAGGCTACCAGATGCATTCTTTGATGGATGGATTCTCGGGCTATAATCAAATCAAAATTGCCCCTGAGGATCAAGAGAAAACTGCATTTACATGTGCATGGGGCACATTTTGTTGGAATGTCATTCCATTTGCACTAAAGAATGCCTGTGCAACATATCAAAGAGCCATGACAACTATATTCTGTGACATGATGCACAAGAACATGGAGGACTACATGGATGACACATTGGCTAAATCCAAAGAAAGAGGTACTCACATTGCTGACTTAAGAAAGATATTAGATCGAATGGAATAGTTCCAACTTAGGCTTAACCCAAAGAAATGTGCCTTTGGGGTGAAATCAGGGAAGCTCCTAGGATTCATTGTTTCCACAAAAGGAATTGAGGTAGACCCTGCTAAAGTTAAAGCTATACTTGAGATGGCTCCTCCTTGCAACATCAGTCAAATGAGGACACTACAAGGAAGGCTCTAGTCCATCAGGAGATTCATGTCCCAACTTGTAGATAGGGCATAACCCTTTACTAAATTACTACATAAAGGGGTTACCTTCAAATGGGATGAACACTGTGAAGCAAACTTTAGAGAATTAAAGGGATACTTGGCTACTCCTATTCTTATGATTCTTATTCATGGAAATCCCTTTCTCCTATACATTTTAGCTACAACTACATCCCTAGGAGTATTGCTAGCTCAAGAAGATGAAGCAAAGAAAGAAAGAGCTATCTACTACATTAGTAGAACACTGGTCGCTTATGAGCTCAATTATAGCATTATTGAAAAAGCATGCTTAGTAGTCATCTCCACATCACAAAAATTAAGGCACTACATGCTCTCTCATATAGTGAAGCTCATTGTTAAGATTGATCCTTTAAAGTATCTTTTGAGAAAAACAACATTGACAGGACATTTGGCAAAATGGGTCTTGATTCTAAGTGAGTTTGATATTGAATATGTAGAACAGAGAGCTACAAAGGACAAGTCCTTGCAGAACAATTGGCTAATTCACCACTCTAGGATGATGAACCTTTAACAATTGAATTCCTTGATGAAACAATCATGCATCTAACTAAATATCTATGGAAGATGTACTTTGATGGTTCATTCACTCAACAAGGTTCTAGAGTAGGGGTCCTATTCATCACCCCTCAATGTTACAAGATTCCCAAATCTTACAAACTGATGTTTCCATGCACCAATAATATTTCAGAATATGAAGCATTGGTAAACGACATTAAGCTAGCAATGGAGTGGAAAATTATAGAGTTAAACATGTATGGTGACTCCCAACTAATTATCAATCAGGTCAATGGAGAGTATCAAACAAAAGATGAGAAGTTGATGCCCTACAAGAAACTAGTTGATGACCTGAAGAAATACTTTGTCTTCATCACCTTCCAATAGATACCAAGATCAGAGAACAAAGCTGTAGATGCTATGGCTACCTTAGCATCCATGTTACAACTTGAATAACATCAGTTCTACTATGACTTCTTGGTGGAAGAACTATCTTATCCTGCCTTTGATACTCCTAAATACCAAGTAATCTATGCTTTGAATGCCCCAGACCAATCTCGGTATGCCAATATCACTGCTTACCTTTCTGACCAAACCATCCCTAACAATCTATCTAAAAATGAAAAAACATCCCTGATAAGGACAACATCATGTTACATCCTCATAACTAACAAGCTATATCGACGAGGTCTCGATGATACACTTCTTAGGTGTTTAGAACTTGAAGAGTCTGATCTAGCATTAAAAGAAGTCCATGAAGGTGTATGTGGATCACACTCAAATGAATTTTCATTAGCAAAGAAACTACTCAGAGTAGGCTATTACTAGCCTAACATGGAGAAAGATGCTATTCAGTTTTCCAAAGCATGTCTTAAATGCCAGACACATGGAAATCTCATCCATGCTCCTGCTAGAGAACTTATACCTTTCATAACACATTGGCCATTTCAGTAATGGGCCTTTGAATTGGTTGGACAAATATATCCCAACTCTTCAAATGGACACAAGTTCATCATTATGGCCACTGAGTATTTCACAAAGTGGGTCGAGGCTGTGCTGCTAATCAAAGCCACTGGCAAACAGGTGGCTATGCTCATTCTGAACTACATTATTTGTAGATACAGGATACCCTCCTCAATTGTAATAGACAAAGGGGGCCAATTTAAAAATCATGACATGGATGACCTTTGTGAATAGTTCCATATTACTCAACATTGCTCCTCAATCTATTATCCTCAAGGTAATGGACAGGCTGAGGCATCAAACAAAAATATTCTCAAAATCCTACAAAAAACTATGAGTAAGTCTGGCAGAGACTGGCATCTATAACTAAATCTGGCACTATGGGCCTACAGAACAAGCATCCAAACACCAAATAGAGCCACACCATTTTCTTTAGTCTATGGCACTGAAGTAGTAATACCTATTGAGGTTGAGATCCCATCTTTGTGGATATCTTTACAAGGTCTTGTCACTGATGCGTAATACCACATAGATAGGGTGAATTCTCTGGACCTACTAGATGAGCACAGACAAGAAGTGTTTGACTACCTCAAAGTGTACCAAGCACGTATGTCCAAAGGTTACAACAAGAAGGTCAAACCACACAAATTTGAAGTAGGAGATCTCGTCCTCAAAGAGAATCCTAAGAACCAGCCTAACAGAGAGCAGAAAGGAAAATTTGAACCTAACTGTCTGGGACCCTATGTTATCACTGCTACTTTTGGGACTGGAGCTTATCAACTGGATACACCTAAGGGAGATGTTCTTTAAGATCCTATCAACACTCTACATTTGAAGCGGTTCTATGCTTAATGTTTGGCTAGCATAGCCTGTACAACAAAAAGGTCTCACAAAATACCAAAAACATTCAGAAAATTGATCCTGAAGAAATCCAAAAACAATGGAAAAGGTCCTACAAAAAGGGTATCCTTGGTGAAAACCTAGTAAATAGGCACCTTGATACTACAAAAATATTTAAAAAAGAAAAAATAGCAAAAAGAAATTGAAAAAGAGAAAAGTGCCTTGATGAGCACCTGATAAAATAGACATCTTGATAGCAAAAAGAAAGAAAAAGAATCTTTCCAAGTGATAAAAACCTAGCAATCAGGTGCCACTTGAGTTCTATGCTCCTCCCCTCCCTTTGGCAGGATGATCCTCAGGATCATAATCCAAAGGCTCCTTTATGTGAGGAAAGATCTCCTCTGGTACTGTAAAACAAGGAAATGGGTACTGAAGCATCTCCACCACATATCCGTCAGAGACACCTGCATCAGCTACATCAAGGCAGAGATCCCAGTCTATTCCCACCATATCCTGAATCTCCTAGTGAGATATCTCATACTGTAACTAAGCACCCCACAATGCTGCCTCATCTCGAACCTGTGCATACACAGTGATATCTTGTATCCTGCCCTGATGACGACCATACTATCTCAGCACCCGGGTATGGATGAATCGCTCTACCACATATCTGGTCCTCCCTATGAGATATCGGCTCTAAAATAAATAAGGTACCTACCGTGCATCCGAGGTCCACTCCTCGCAATCTAAATATGGTCGCCAAACTACCTTGGTCATATCATCAAACAAATGACGCTAGTACTCAACCTTGCCCAGATGGGGTTGCTGAATGAGGCCTGCATACATATAAACATAAGGCTGCTCTGGTGCCCTTTGTCTATCTACAATCAGCTATGTCATAGGGATGTACTCCTAGGCCTAGATATGAAGAATAAGAATGCCCATGGTCATGCTCCGTGTATAATGGTAAACTATCTCATGAAGGTCTCAGTACATATGGGCTAAAATACAACTGCCCCATGCAAATCTTTGTTAGTGGTTAACCATCTTCTCTATCATATCTACCCAGTTGACCATGAATCCATGCTGACCCCTACCTGGCATCAGGATGCCGCCTACTAGAACTGCTAAGTATACAGATAAACGATCATAATGATCGACCATATAGTCCCAAGACAAATACCTCTGATCGATGGTGTCATCCTAGAAATATCTACGTGCAACACCAATCACCACGGCCACTTTCGACTCAAATTGCACCTCATGGCCAATCATCAGCACCCGAAGTATCCACCAGACATCCTCAAGAGTCACTATGATCTTGCTAACTGGAAAATGAATGGTGTTGTGCTAAGTGCCATCTCTTAGCAAGAGTGGTCAACAACCTATGGTTTACCCTGATCTTGGGTAAACCCATCAATGAACGCAATCCACATCAGATCATGGTAGTCTGCTTATCATCCAAAAGCAGTCCAGACAATGCAAGCACACGACCAGGGTAAGTGCCGCAAAATGTGACTACCTCAAACTGGGTCTATTTTGGACAAAAATAACAATACATCAGTATCCTATCTACAACAAAGGGGCAGACTCCTAATCAGCTAAATAATTCAAAGTTTGTGGTTTGAAAATGGGTGAAAATGATTAAATTTATAAGTCCCCTAACCAGATGTGATTCTGAAACCAAAGGGTACAATCCATTTTACCAGATACGATCCTAGAAATACAGGATGCGATGGAGTTTATAGGTTGTGATCCTTGACATATGGGATGCGACCCTAAATATAGGGTACGAGCCTAAAATGATAGGGTATGACACAATAATGAATTTTAACTAAAATAAAGACAAAAATAGGGCAACAAGATGTGATCTAGAGTATCTTGGATGCGATTTAGAAATCTAGAAAAATTGGATGTGAGCCGGGAAAAACCAGATGTGACTCAGATTTTATAGGTTGCGATCCAAAATACTAGATGCAATTCAAAATTGAAGGGGCTTGAAAGCTACAAAAATGCATGAATTTGAAATTTATAAAATTGACAAGGTAGTTTTACAAACACTTACAGATGGTGGGTAGTCGGCTAGGCGCTAATGTTGACGGCTCATCTCGAAATGATGTTTCCTCATAGGGACTACCATCTTCTCTGTAGATCTCTCATAATTACTATGGATGAAAGTGAAAATGAATAGTGACATGGTAATTTTTGAGGCTTATATTGGTGTTTTGAGCCATTTAGGAGTTCTAAAACTCCTCCTAGACAATTACAATTACATTTTTGTTCTCTTTTTGATCAATCAGGAACCAAATCAAAGGTGCTTACGATGTTTTCAGTAGCACAGTACCATTTTTATGATGAATTTAACACATGCAAATTTGCTTCATTTGTTCCAAAAATCAGTCAAAATTGCATATTTTATCATAAATTTGGGTTTGACATCATTTTATCAGTCTCACCACTCAAATTTTCACATAATTAACTTGATAATCATGTGTTCATTTTTAAATACACCATATTTTCTAACTTCTTCTACTCCATTCTTTCTTGTCCTCTCCTCTTCCTGCAAGTGATGCGTTCTTTCAAACTGAGGGATTTATCTCTTTTCCTTCGATTTCATTCCTGAGGGGGCATGGTCACACTATCATCAAACAAATTTTTGCTTGAAACAACATTAAAATGACTTCGTTATCAAACAAAGTAGGGGCATAACAGTTTCCTTGACTAAAGTCAGAACTATTGGATAGAAAGATTTGGTTCTCATGAGCTAGATATCTTGTGTTTCCTCATTTTAAAAGATTCTTATTAAGCTCATGACAACTTCATACTAACTTTTGGATGACAACCAAGTTCAGAATTAATATTACCAATCTTTGGATGACAACCAAGTTAAAAATTGGTATCTTTAGAATCTTTTTATTGATCTTTGGATGATAACCAAGTTCAAAGTCAATTCTATCAGTTTGGTTTAATCAAAGTGTGAGACTGGTCTCATCAACATTTCGATTGACAACAAAAAATGGAATTCTCAAACTTTCTGAAGTCAAAATTGAAAAATTTCTTTGAATCAATACGCTGCTCGCACATCAATTCAAAGAGGGGAAAATGTAACCACCTAAATTTGGTCTATTCTGACTATAGACCCTATTTTCCCTAAGTTTGGTCATACCCCCAATTATGTCATGACAATGTTACTTTGGCATAATTCATTTTTTTAAAATCAAATTTATTGTCCTAGGTGATTTTTATCACTAAATTATATTAACTATTATAGCCATACAATTCAAATAAATTCAAACCATTTAAATCAAATCAAAATAAAATATGGCTATAGTATTTAATTATAAAGGAATTAAATAAACCCCTTAATCAATTATCCACTTGCAATTAACCCATTTCGCTAGCCTATTTAAATTAATTAAAATGGCTATAGTCCCATTAATTATTAAAAAGCAATAAAATGCTTAAATAATTAATTCCTATATTTTAAATGAATTAAATAAGTTTAATTCATTTCATTTATATTCCCTTAAAGCCCAACCTAACCTATCTCAACCACTTCTACCCTGGGTTCTAATCCATATCAACCTATTCCACCCTTGCTAATCTATTCCTAATCCTAAATTATACCCTAACCCACCTCCTAATATTGTCACATTCCATTAGGGAATGATTAACAACTCAACCCACTTGAGAAAGTCAACTTTCTCAAGCATGACTTTCCTAAGGGACCAACTTGCCAAGTTGAGTCTTACACCCTCCCATGTCTCTTAATTGAATGTCATTAATAACCCTTAATGGATATTCCTTCTTGCCCATCCCTCATTAATGTACAAGGCATTAATGGCTCTTACATCTCATTAATGACCTTAGGGGCTCTATTAATGAACCTTGTCTCCCCTCTCTCTCTCCCATTCTTCTATAAATTGAAGGGATTTAGAGCTCATAATAAGCCTAAAATTTTGAATTGTAGTGTTGTAATGCCAAGATTTTGAAGGAATATTAAAGCATTGTTATGCTACCCATTCCTTCCTAGCTTCATACACACTCCATTAGTCACTTTCTCATGTGTTTATAATGTCCATTTTAGAGTAATATGCATGCTAAATTGTTAAATAGTTGTTTTTAAACTAAATCTTTCATGCTAGGTTGTTTATGTCACTGGTATTTAGCATAATCTGAGGGATTTTATGTTATTTTCTACACTCATCCTAGTTAGAAAGAAATAAGTCAATGTTATGGTTTATATGCTCATTAACCCTTGTTTTTCACTAACAAAATGACTTATTAAAGTGTTGTGTTGCAGATAACAGGTGCACAAATATACACACACAATCTAAATATCATCAAGATAGAATGGATTACCTTTTTTTTGTTTACCAGTACCAATCAACTTTCCTTTTCCATTATAGATCATTGTATTTTTGCTATCAAATGCACCTCGGTGTCTTGTGTTGTTTAGTTGTGAAACACTCAACATATTATAGTCAAGTTCTTTCACCCAATATGCATTTTCACATCTGTTCAGATTATTAAACATGATGGTACCTTTTCCTTCAACTGGGAAAGGTGAGTCATTACCCATCCTAACTGATCCACCATTATAATATTCAAAAGCTTCAAAATTTTCTTAATATCCAGTCATGTGATGAGTAAAACCACTATCAATAATCCAGACATCATTTTTGATAAATTTAGATATGAGTGTTGTTTCAACATACCTTTCTTCTTCGTCTGAATCATCCTTCATATCAACAAATAATATCTCAATATCTTCATCAGAATCAGTATTAGAATTTGAGCTTTTTTCTCAACCAGGTAACAAGCCTTCTTTCCTTTGTTCTTGTAATTTCAGTTATCTCTTCTGTCAAAGTGTCGGTTGATTCTGTAGTCTCGGTCATCACTTCCGTCATACTTATTTTTATAAGATCTATCATTATTTATTTCATCCTTTCTCTTGTTAGGGCATCTAGCAGAAAAATGTCCAATTTCTTTACAATTAAAATAGACCAATGTTAATTTTCCTTTATATCTTCCTTTACCTCTATGTAATCTCCTATCCATTAGTGCTTCAATTTCATCAAGTTCTTTTTCATTACTATCACTGTCACTATCATTTCTCATAGTGTATTTGTTAATAGATTTGCTTATTTTCGGAGAAGACTTGAATGCAGACTCAATAGTAGGTAAGACACTGTTGTCATAGTTGTTCATCTGAAATAAAATAATTCTACCAATCAAACTATCAAGAGTAACATTTTTATTAGCTACTGCTCTCATTTCTTGAATTGCAGATACTCTAATAGCATAAACAAGCAGTAAGGTTCTTAGAATTTTACTCACAACTATTTCTTCTTTAAGTACCCCTCTTACTCCATGGATAGCATTAATAACTTCTTTGACTCTGTCACTGTACTGAGTGATGTTCTCTCCTTCTTTCATTCTTAGGTCATCAAACTTTCCTCTTAGGTTTTCAGATTTAGCTCTCACCACATTGGTATCTCCTCCATGTACTAGCTTGAGTTTGTCCCACATTTTCTTTGCAGAGGTGCATGATTTTACATCATCAATTTTAGCATCGGTTAGTGAAGAAGCAAGTTCTATCATCATATAATTGTATTCATGTTTCTCTCTTAATTGATCAACAGTCAGAGGTCCAGTAGGTGCAACATATTCAATATCCACGTGTTGTGTAACATCATTTCCAATACTAGATAGATGAAGTCTTATCCTACTTTTCAATGATGCAAAGTTGTCCTTATTCAACTTAGGCACATCCCTTTTACTCATCTTCTTATATTTAGCTTATGTCCCTTAAAAATTTTCTTCCAAGCACCAAAGCTCTGATACCAATTTCTAGAATAACTAAGAGGGGGGGGGGGGGGGGGGGGGGGTTGAATCAGTGGCCTTAATAATTATTGCAAAAATTCAACCAAAAAACTTATCTCTTAAATATAATACCCTTAGTTATCTTATAGTCCCAATATCATCAATATGTATGCCATAAATAATCTTTAACAAATATAAACTGCTCGGTAAGATATTAATGTTTATCTTTTCTAGACTCCACCGAATAGCAGAAAATAAACTTAGAGTTAACCGACCAATCCAGTTTCAATAATTTGTAAATATTAATATCAATCCAATGTGACATATAGATTTTAACGTGGAAACCCAATATGAGAAGAACCACCTCAGACCGGTAACCAAAAATATTTCACTCTTCTAAAGTGAGATTGGTGAAGAGCCAACCCTGTTAAAGGTTACAATACACACTATTAAGTGCGACCTTGTTAAAGGATTTAAATCCAATAGTTTGTCTTTTGACCTAGCACTCACTATGCTGTCAACAAGAAAACCTTTTGATACTCTTGAGTATCTCAATACAATAAGGACTATTAAATCCCACTCGGTTAAGAGATTTTTTGAATCAATGGTTAAACTGATATAGTAAATGATCTGTTCAAATATACAACTTTGATTTGCAAATATTCAAATCTATTGTTAGTTCTATAATACCTCTCTAATCAATATACACTTCAGTTCCTTTTCTTTCTTTCTTTCTTCTTTTCGGTGAATGCTCTATTCTTTGTTGCTCGGTGTCCACAAAATTTATTAGATCTATTCTTTAACCTGTATGATCAGATTTGCATGAAGACTTCTATCTTCATAAAAAATATATTCAACATTCCTCTTTTTGATAATGAATTTCTTGTCTCTTTATATAGACATGATTATCTGCTCAATCTCCTTGTTTTTGTCATAGATCTCTTCTTGATCTGTAAAAATTGCCATGTGTTTCTTTATCCCGTAAAGCTCTCCTTTAGTTTTATTCCATAAATCTCTCCTTGATAACTGTGAATAAAACACACTTTAAATCTTCTTTCATACTTTAGTTTAACTGGTCTTTGAAAATCAAGCAATCAATTTGTCAACCCTAAATTGTACCTCTGTTAGCTAAGCAATTTTTTTGTTCTTTAACTTCAGTTATGCTCGGTCATCATTTTCAGTTGTGCTTGGTCATCAACTCCAGTTTACTATGGTGCTTGGTATATACTTTCTTAGTATACACTGGCTTGGTAACACTTGCTCGGTATACACTGTGTACTATTCAAGGTTCACTGTCACTTGGTGTATACCGACTTTTTATGTTTTACTGACAACATAAAATTTGTCTCTTCAGATCTTCAAGGTTATGATATTATTTGTATGAATAATCAAACCATATCAAGTTGACATCAATGACAATATAATACATTAATTGATTTAATTTCTTGCATTCACTTTTGCATCTCGGTGATCATCAACTTATCATCTTCAAGCATTCAATCATTTATAGTTCATCAAATCTCTAGATATACATCTTCTATACTCACTAGAAAATAGTAAAAAGGTTTTATGCCTTATGCTACTTGCCCAAAGTCCCCCCCCACTAAATGGTCTTGGAAGTCCTTTTATAAGCCAAGGACTGCACCAAGATTTGGATCATTTAGGGTTAGGGATTAACTCATAAAAACATTACAAGACATGAGAAATTAATTCATCTCAACAAATAAGTAGCTCTATCATTAGTCAAGTTGAAACAATCCACACTCCAGTCTTCTTAAGAAATCTGATCTAGCTGCCATCCACCTAGGAAATTGTAGAATACAACCTTGTCAAAGGAATAGTAGATGGAATGTCTAGTCTGCATTAATTATCTTAGGAATACTCCACCTTTTAGGAAAGAAGAAAGCCCACCATCATCTCTTGAGAAGCTCAGGATATTCAAGAATATATCTAATCTGCATTTAAATTTTTTTGGAAAAGCCACCTTATTGATGGGGAAGAACAAGAAAAGATTAAACTAATTAAAACTAATCAGAATCCCTAAAGAGATAACCTTTTCATAAATGCATTTAGAAACTTCTAGATTCTTCTTCATACAAAATCCAATAGGTTCTCAAGTCAAAGCTAGAAAATCAATTTGTTCCATTAAATTCTCTGTTAGAAGACAACATATTTTACCTCTTAGAAACCCTATAGAATATATTTGAAAATTTGAAAATCCATTCCAATGGCTACACCTGGCATGGAAATATCCATAAAATACCTAGATTTAAACTTTATTAGACTTTAAAACATAGCATTTGACTCCCTTTAATTTATCTGAGGTCAGTATCAGATTTTGCCAGGTGTCGTTCAAGCGTAATGCCTCAATGATTAATTCCTGATCATCTCCACATTAAGGTAATGCATCGTCCATCGGATCAACTCAAAAATGACAACACTTTAACTTTATTACCCTTCTATTGATCTTGGACCCACCTAGGACATATGGTGAAAGGTATTAATCCCTTGAAGGCTAATCTAACTGCATCTTGTGTTTAAGGCTTTACACCTACCGTTAGATTTAAACTAACCTGTCTACACTTTACCTTCATTATATTGTCTTTGAGCATGGATCTGATCTAGACACTTGTCAAATAGGAACAATGCCTTATGCATTAGATCTTGATCATCTTTCATTTGAGACATAATGCCATCCATTGGATTGGACCTGATCTGTAATAACTTTATCGATCTTCAGCACTCTACTGAACATGTGGTAGCTTGTCTCTAGCTCACCCTGGGATAATATTCCTTTATTCCCCATGAGTGAATTGAAGCCACACATCATCTCTCATTGACATCTCCACGTGTCACCACCTCACACACTCACAGGTCCTTTCTGAATATTCTCTTTACCTTCGTGAGTCTGTGACCACCATTTGATCTTCCTTCAATGGCATCAACCTTGGCTCCACATGGCATGGTCTCACACACTCACGTCCCATTCTGCTAACCACCTCCAACCTCGCAAAATTGAGTGCTTACCATTAGTCATGCATTTTCCAGCATTTCTTGCTACCCATATTAACCGCAGCGAGTAAGCGACAACCACCAGTCGCGCACTCGGTGGCTAACTCTCTAACTGCTGACCTATTTTGTGAGTGAGCGAGAAGCCACCACCTATCACCTTTGATCATGTTACCACCAAAATATCCTTCTTTGTCCTCCAACTAGCTGCCACATCATCTCCCTTTACTTAATTGTTTTCCAAAAGGTGCATGCCTTTTAGGCACTTAAGCATTGTGTGCTCAGCCATAAAAAGGTTAAATAATAACCCAACACAGCAAATGTGGGACAAATGACCCAAAGCACTACAAGAAAAAACAAAATAGTGAAGGCACCATGACTATTATAACAGTTTCCAATCCTTTCCGTCTCCAAAAGGATCATCCAAAAGAAGAAAGACACGACTTCCTCATCCCTTTGCAACCTTCATGCAATAAAAAGACAAGAAATCCTATACAACAAAATATTGTTTCCATGAAAGAAGGTTGAAGCACCATAAAAATTACAAAATAGGACTCATAGAAATGAGTCCTAACAGGCTGTTCAAGGGTGAGAGATGGACAAGATTAGGGTCTAGTGAGATTGCTATGATGAGGTTACAACATCATGGGAGGACAAAGCACAGATGAGAGCACAATATCCCTATCTTTTTGATGAAGTAATGTAGTAAGTTCATGCCTAAGATGGATGTGAGGCCTCCCCCTGAGCCCATCATAGATTTTCACTTTATCTTATGTTAGAGCTAGTATTTGATAATTAATTTTGATGCACTATGGCTTATACATTTTATGATAGGGATTTGATCACATGGATTTTAGATGCACATTATTTTATGATGCTCATGATGATTTATTTATGATACATTTATGATATGCCTTATGCTTATTTGATTTAATGAATACTATGGTGATGCAATGGAATATATACACTTAATGTGAATTATTTAGGAAATGGTAAATTTGATTCAATTATGATGAATTGTAATTCTTATTGAGACTTAAATGTTAGGTGCATAGGATTTCATGTGGAAAATGGTTAAATTAAATTTGATATGATGAATTGTAAAATTGGTTGTGCGATGATATAGATGTTTTGAAAATGTCTGAATGATGCTAATTTCATATGTTTAATATATATGAGATTTCTTGGACTGTTGATATTTGAATATAGTGTGGAGGAAATTTGACCATGGTAATAAATTAGGGAACAAAGGCTAGACCTAATGTGAATTAGTGCAAAATGAAGGTTGCATCTAATAAAGAGACAAGACCTCATCGTAATGTTCTTTACTTTGTTTTTGTACATTCTTGAGTGTAGTTAATTGTAAATTGTTATTTATATTTTGTAATTTGTGTAGACACCCAAGTGGATATGCCATGTGTCTTTGTATTGTGAATTTGTGTGGTGTCACTTGACACTTGTGTAGTGTATATGTGGAAATGACATGTCCACTTGGGGATTGGATGGAAACCAGCCTAAGAAAGTAGCATAGAGGAATCCACATGTGAATCCCTTGGTTAGGGAGCTTAAGGTATGGTCAAATCACTTTAACTTCCTAGGTGATTTTAACATGGGGTTTTGAGGGGTTAAAAGGACACCTAAGGTTGAGTTTAGGTCATTTTTAGGAAGCCCACTTGGTATACCTAGGGTAAGGGTCATTTTTAACCCTAGGAGAACTCATAGTTGACTTGAAGACCCTTCCCAAAGTTGGATTTTCAAGATGAACGAAAATCAACTTTTGGAAGCATGGTCTTGGATATAAAACCCTTTCATTCAGATGCAAGTTACCTGTCAATTTTTTTAGTCACCTTTTCTTTGATCCATTTTTAGAAACCTTACAAGGGATTTTTGGGATGAAAAAATAAATAGGATTCGTACCTTCTTCCAAGAGTTTTGTGGGAAGTGTGTAGATGCCTTTTTAGTGTAGATCTTCCAAGGTTGGGAGTTTGAATACCGACTCTCTATCTTTAGAGACTTCTAGAATTACTGAGGATTTTAGAAAGAGGAAGGACTTGGAAAAAAGGAAAGCTCAACTTCAAACTCTTTCCATAATCTTGGATCTAGGTTGGTGGTTTTTTTCTCTCTTGTTTTCTCATACTTGTAATATGAAAAATGTTGTAGTATGCTAGTGTAAGATTTCTTGTGTGTTGTAATTGAATTTTTATGGTGGTGTTCTTGTTGTGTAGTATTTTATTTGTGTTGTGTTGTAATTTTTTTTATAAGGGAGTTCTCAAGGTCCACTCACCCTTGGGAGGGCAGAGTAACCTTGGGGGTTAAGGGGTAATTCAACAACTTGTGAGTGTAGAGTCTCTCCTCATGGAGGAGAGGGATAAAACATGGAGTGTGGGATCCATGATGCCATATTTGTGTATGTATTTATGGGCCATAACTAGATTTCTTGGCTAATTTCCATATTGGGGTCATAAGGGGTTTTGTGGAATTTGTGTGGAAGAGAAAGAATATGGTTTTGTAGCCTTTTGGAGGCATTTTCATTTTTCACTAGTTAGGGCATTCTCTTCATTAGTGCTTTGTCCACCTTCACCCCATGTTTAGGATCATTGTGAGACCCATTGTAAATCCATGGGTGGGATCCTTTTGTGGATTTTAGTTTCATTGAGTTTTATTTATTTGCATGTGTGTAACTCCTCTCTCCTAGGTTCCCCAAGCTCATGGGTGGTCTCTTTGAGGCCTAGACTCAGAGGTGAGAATCCCATGGTTAAAACTAGATTTTTTGTTGCGGGTTATGAAAATGGACAAGAGAAGAGAGAATGGTATGAAGAAAAACCCTTGGAGTGTTCTTTGTTATGTTTCATCATGCAAGTTGTAAATTTTATTAAAGATAAAATAAATGTATTTGTAAGATATGCAAATCTTTGTGAAAATTTGGCCATGATAATTTGGTATCAGAGCTGAGTTTTAACTCTAGGAATATTAAAACCACTACATTTCAAACTTAATAGTGTCATTTTAACTTAAAAATTTCATTTCAACTTAAACATTACATTTAAACTTAAACATTCCAATGCTTGTGTAGGATGCCTCCCATTACATGACAAGCTCTTCATCATGGACAAGGGTCTATGCATGCCTATGCGGCATGAGAGAATGTAGAAATAGAAGTAGAGGGTGATAGAGAGGAGTAGATGACTCATCCCAAATAGCCACAAAACCCAAACCTAGATGTATTAAATTCTCTTCAGAACCTCATTGGGATTATACAGGATAGACTACCATTAGGGGGTCAGCAGAAAGAGCTCAGGATTTCTGAGGAACATAGGGGAGAGGGAAGAGAGAGAAATAGAACTCCTCCTCCTAGATGTATATTGATTCGGGTTGATTAGGATAGTGTGTCCGTACACAACCAGAGCAACCTCTATGGATAGTAGCTCAAGTGGTAGGGAGGGATCCCCAGGATATTGGGGACCAGATTAGGGATATTTTATGCCTAGAAAAACCACCATTTATAGGGTCTATAGATGGGATTGAGGCAAAGGCTTGGCTCTTTAGCTTGGAGTGATGCTTTGGTTTTTGTCCTTATGGGAGAAATCTAAGAGAACAATATTCTATACACCTATTGAGAGGGACTCCTTGTACATGGTGGAGGCAAGATGAATTTAAGAGTAACATAGCTATTGACACCCTCTCTTGGGACACCTTTTTGGGAATATTTAGGGATAGGTATCTATCAAAACACTTTAGACAATGTCGCATCAATGAGTTTCATGATCTCTAGTAGATAGGACTCTTAGTGATGTAGTATGAGAACAAGTTTCTTGAGCTCTTACCCTATGTAGACTAAATAAGAGATGAGAAAATTAGAGTCAACCATTTTTTCAAAGGTTTGAATGCCTCTTTATCAGGTTCAGTGTGCATGGAAGAACTAGTGAACCTTTGTGAAGCCATGGAAAATGATTTAATAGAAGAGGAGGTACATGACATGTCACATGATGCATGAGATCAGTTTCAGAACCAAAATCTCACACCTCAATCTTCTGGTTTTTAAAAAATCCATTGGAAGGGGAATCATAGACACTCATTGATGTCCAATAAACCCCCTAAACCATAGCAGAAGTCTTAGAAGGTTCAGGGATAGAGGCCTCCTTAAGAGCATCAGGGATCCAAGCTCAAACAATGGTAGGCATAGGGCCATAGGAGGGATCAGAGGTCATAGGTATCATCCACACCACCAACTCGAACTTAGAAATCCTCCAAGGGTGGCTTTAGTGGCTCTAGTAGGATAAGAGGGTCACAATTTACTACACCTCAGTGTGTGTAGACACCAAAATTTTTCCATTACCCTTATTCTATCTGATTAAATAAATATTCCTTACTTGTTTAATTCTTTGTCTTAACCTTCATCCCTAATTAAATAAATCAAAATTTATTTATTTACATTAGCCTTACCCCACCTTTAAGTAAATAAATTCACATTTATTTAATTACAATTTTTATTTCCCTAAAGTTTAATTAATTCCTAAATAAATAAACTAAACTAGCTTATTTCCCTTTTCTCCCACTTGGAATTAATATTGCATTTAATTCTATTTGAGAACATGGATCCTAACTTTAACCCTCACCTAATCTCACTTCCCTAACCTAACCCATCTTTCTAACCCACTTGCCACTAATTAATCCTAATCTCCCACCTAATCAAGAGATTAGAAAACCCAAGTCACATGTGACTCTTACACACCCTCTTACAAAGCCTTACATGTCTTACACAAAGCCTTACATCCTTACACATTTTCCCCCCTTCACATGTGAACTTAACTTGAGCCACCACTTTCCCAAGTTGCTCACACATGTGTGAGAAACCTTGGTCATCTCACCCTCATCCACTTCTTACATCTTGTCATTGCCCCATCACTTTCAAAGGTTTCTCACACATGTGTGAGCATCTTTCCCCTTTAAATGGTCAAAACCCTAATCCACTTGCCTCCACTTGGCATCCACTTGTCCTCTACCTCATGGCCACATCATTTATCTTGAAGGATCTTATCCCTTCATCCAAAATTGAATCTCAACCATCCGTTTTCTTCAAAAATCTATAAAATAAGAACCCTCTCCTCATCTCCATCAAGCACTTTTATCATATTGTTATGCTGCAGGATCATGAGCAACCACATTCCACACACCAAAAACAATCATCCACACTTATTCATTTTGGGGAGGTTTGTAAATTATTGTATTGGATAGTTAATTTTATTTCTTGTTCCTATTTCATCATATTTGCATGCAATCTTTCCATATATTTTGAGGTGTATGTGATAATGTAGGAATTAGTATAATTGTTTTTGTTTATTCCTTTGATGCAATTTTACATGCTACATTTTGGCCAACTTTTCATCAAATCATCATCATGGGATGTATCCTTCCCAATCCTTTGGATATGCATTTTTTTTATTGTCAAATGTTTCCATCCTCAAATCAATTATCATCAATCAATCAAACACTCAATCGGTTTTCAGCTTGACTAGGGGAAATTTTTTAGTTTTCTTTGGGTTTTCTTTTGGGTTTCTTTGGGTTTTTATCATGGTCTTTTCATCCTATTCTCCCAATGCATCGTGGTCTTTCATATCATGGTTTCATAAGGAATATGGTTGTACTTTACCCTTTTTTATCATGTACTTGACACATTGTCATCTTGGTTCCTCATACCTTGTTGCACAGTGTCAAGGAAAATATCAAACTTAGGTTGCTCATGCCATTGCAACATGACTTCTTTTATTCTTCTTTCACTATCCCTATCCTTTTCCCTTTCCTTGTATCATTCATATCAATTTTGAGATTACACTTGTGCTCTCTAAACCAACATGTCCTCTCGAGGGGGCATACAACTCCTTCCTCATCATCCTTCCTCATCCTCTAGTGACTTGGGAATCATGCTACTACTCTTATCCCTTTTATCCACTATTTTTAATCTTATTTGATCCAACATCATTTCACGATGCTACATCAAAGAAGGGCAAAATGTAGACACCAAAATCTGTCCATTACCCTTATCATATCCAATTAAATGAATATTCATTATTTGTTGAACTCTTTGACTTAACCTTCATTCCTAATTAAATAAATCTAAATTTATTTAATTACATTAGCCTTATCCCACCTTTAATTAAATAAATTCACATTTATTTAATTATAATTCTCATTTCCCTAAAGTTTAATTAATTCCTAAATTAAATTAACTTACCTATCTTATTTCCATTTTCTCCCACTTGGAATTAAATATTGCATTTAATTATATTTGAGCACATGGCTCCTAACTTTAACCCTCATCTAATATCACTTTCCTAACCTAACCCATATTTTAAACCTGCTTTCCACTAATTAATCCTAATCTCCCACCTAATCACTCCCTAATTATTTTCAAAATCCTAATCAAGGGATTAGAAAACCCAAGTCACATGTGGCTCTTAAACACCCTCTTACAAAGACTTACACATCTTACACAAAGCCTTACACTCTTACACATTTGTCCCCCTTCACATGTGAACTCAACCTTGAGCCATCACTTTCCCAAGTTTCTCACACATGTGTGAGCAACCTTGGTCATCTCACCCTCTTACACCTCTTACACCTTGTCATTGACCCATCACTTTCAAAGGTCTATCACACATGTGTGAGAATATTTACCCCTTTAAATGCTCCAAATCTTAATCCACTTGGCCTCCACATGTCCTCCACCTCATGGACACATCATTGATGTTTAAGGATCTTAACACTTCATCCAACTATGAATCATAATCATCCATTTTCCTCAAAAATCTATAAAAGAAGAGCTCTCTCCTAATCTTCATCAAGCACTTTTATCACATTGTTATCCTGTAGGATTGTGAGAAACCACATTCCACCTATCAACAACAATCATCCACACTTCTTCATTTTGGGGAGGTTTGAATATTATTGTATTGAGTAATTAAATTTATTTCTTGTTTCTACTTCATCATATTTGCATGCAAGCTTTCCATATCTTTTGAGGTGTATGTGATAATGTAGGAATTAGCATAGTTGCTTATATTTATTCCTTTGATGCATTTTTACATGCTACATTTTGGCCCACTTTTCATCAAAACATCATCATGGGATGTATCCTTCCCAATCCTTTGGATATGCATTGTTCTTATTGTTAACTTTTCCATCATCAATCAATCAAATACTCAATCGGTTTTCAGCTTAACTAGGGGTAAAATTTTGGTTTCCATGCATGCTTTCTTGTTGCTTGTATGTGTTAGATTTTTTTGCATTTACCATGGTCTTTGCATCCTATTGTCCCAAGGTATCATGGTCTTCCATATCATGGTTTCATAAGGCATATGGTTGTATTTTACCCTTTTTTCTCACGTACTTGACAAATTTTTATCTTGGTTCATCTTACCTTGTTGCATAGTGTCAAGTACAATATCAAACTTAGGTTACTCATGCCCTTACATCATGACTTTCCTTTATTCTTCCTTTACTATCCCTATCCTTTTTCCTTTCCTTCTATCATTCCTATCCATTTCAAGAGCACACTTGTGTTGTCCAAACCCACCTGTCCTATCGAGGAGGCATACAATTCCTTCCTCATCCTCTAGTGACTGGGGCATCATGCTACTAGTTTTACCCCTTTTATACACTATTTTTTAATCTTTTTTGATCCAACATAATTTCATGATGCTACATAAAAGAGGGGCAAAATGTAGACACCAAAATCTATCCATTACCCTTATCATATCTTATTAAATGAATATTTGTTATTTTTTTAATTCTTTGACTTAACCTTCATCCCTAATTAAATAAATCTAAATTTATTTAATTACATTATCCTTATCCAACCTTTAATTAAATAAATTCACATTTATTTTAATTAGAATTCTCATTTCCCTACTGTTTTATTAATTCTTAAATTAAATAAACAAACCTATCTTATTTCCCTTTTCTCAAACTTGGAATTAAATATTGCATTTAATTCCATTTGAGCACATGCCTCCTAACTTTAACCCTAACCTAATCTCACTTCCCTAACCTAACCCAATTATCTAACCCACTTGCCACTAATTAATCCTAATCTCACCTAATCACTCCCTAATTGTTTGCACAATCCTAATCAAGGGATTAGAAAACCCAAGTCACATGTGACTCTTGCACGCCCTCTTACAAAGCCTTACACATCCTAAAAAAATTCTTACACCCTTACACATTTGTACCCCTTCACATATGAACTCAACCTTCATCCATCACTTTCCCAAGTTGCTCACACATGTGTAAGAAACCTTGGTTATCTCACCCTCTTACACCTATTACACCTCTTACACCTTGTCATTGACCCATCACTTTCAAAGGTTGCTCACACATGTGTGAGAATATTTCCTCCTTTGAATGGTCAAAACCCTAATCCACTTGGCCTGCACTTGTCCTCCTCCTTATGGCCACATCATTGATCCTAAAGGATCTTATCCCTTCATCCAACTTTGAATTTCAAATGTCCATTTTCCTCAAAAATCTATAAAATAATAGCTCTTTCCTCATCTTCATCAAGCACTTTTATCACTTTGTTATGTTGCACGATTGTGAGCAACCAAATTCCACCTATAAACAGTAATCATCCACACTTCTTCATTTTGGGGAGGTTTTCATATTATTGTATTGAGTAGTTGAATTTATTTCTTGTTTATATTTTATCATATTTGCATGCAAGCTTTCCATATCTTTTGAGGTGTATGACATAATGTAGGAATTAGTATAGTTGTTTATATTTATTCCTTTGATGCATTTTTATATGCTACATTTTGGCCCACTTGGAATTAAATATTAACTAACCTAGCTTATTTCCCTTTTCTCCCACTTGGAATTAAATATTGTATTTAACTATATTTGAGCATATGGCTCCTAACTTTAACCCTAACATAACCTCACTTCCCTAACCTAACCCATATTTATAACCCATTTGCCTCTATTTAATCCTAAGCTCCCACCTAATCACTCCCTAATCATTTGCACAATCCTAATCAAGGGATTAGCAAACCCAGGTCACATGTAACTCTTACAAACCCTCCTAAAAATCCTTACACATATTACACAAAGTCTTACACCCTTACATATTTTCCCCCTTTCAAATATGAACTCAACCTTGAGCCATAACTTTCCAAAGTTGCTCACACATGTGTGAGAAACCTTGGTCATCTCACCCTCTTACACCTCTTACACCTTGTCATTGACACATCACTTTTAAAGGTTTCTCACACATGTGTGAGCATATTTCCCCCTTTGACTGGTCAAAACCCTAATCCACTTGGCCTCCACTTGGCCTCCACTTTTCCTCAACCTCATGGCCACATCATTGATCTCAAAGGATCTTATCCCTTCATCCAACTTTGAATCTCAACTGTCCATTTTCCTCAAAAATCTATAAAAGAAGAGCCCTCTCCTCATATTCATCAAGCACTTTTATCATATTGTTATGTTGTAGGATTGTGAGAAACCACAATTCACCTATCAACAACAATCATCAACACTTCTTCATTATGGGGAGGTTTGCATATTATTGTATTGGATAGTTAAATTTACTTACTATTTCTATTTTGTCATATTAGCATGCAAGCTTCCATATCTTTTGAGATGTATGTGATAATTTAGGAATTACTATAGTTATTTATATTTATTCCTTTGATGCATTTTTATATGCTACAGGATGTTTATACTTGATTTTTATCAAGTGGAAGAGGTTAACATGTTGATTTGAGAGAGTTATGATGGATTTATTAGAGACTGGTATTTTGGTTATTCAGACAGAGACAATGTTTCAGTATTTGGATCGGTGTGGATCATTATGTAATATTATTGGTTACTAACCTGGTGGTGAGTTCAGGACATGGATGCGTGTCCTTATCTCAAGTGGTTCCTGATTTGGATGCTTGAAAGATAATTTTATTTTATGGAAGTGGTTTCTGATTAGTGATCCCGATGAACAGAGAAGACAAGTGAATGAATTCTATGACAAATATTTTCTTGTTGATGTCTTGATACTTCATGTTTATTTTTGATGTTTCTTGATTGTTTCATATTCATGTTGTTGGATTACATTTCATTATGTGATTAGATTTAGTGAGTTTCATTGGGCATGCTGATGTTCTTATTGATAATCCTTAAAGGATCAGAAGTCTTCATTAGTATTCAAACAGACAGTTTTGGTCAGTCGGTCAGCACTCACCAAGCAACAACATTCACCGAGCGACAGTGTTCACCGAGCATAGTGGTCACCAAAATTTTTTGAACATCGAATAGTATATCAGTCTACAAAGACATAACCAAGCATAGACATCACCGAGCACCAGTCTAACTAAGAGACAGTTTAACACTGTGAAAAGAGGATCTGAACTACATGTCAGCTAAAGAACTTTAGTCTTTAAAATAGATTTTTTCTTAGCTAGATAACCATTTCTTGTGGATCAAGAAAAGCGTAAATGATGGATTTAATTAGTTTAACTGATTGTATTCATGCAAACTAGGAGATCAAGGTCAAGTTGTAAATCTTTGATCTTAGAGTTATCCAAGAAAAGCGTGAAACCTAATTAGGTCAAAACATTATATATATATATATATATATATATATATATATATATATATATATATATAATCAATCAAGAACATGATGATTGCAGCCACCAAGGAAATCTATGGATCAGACAAAGGTTTTCATGCAGAAGGATAGATAAAGAAGAATTTAGCTATGAAGAACTACATTCAAGGCTATCGAGCAGAGTAGAGGTATTATCCATCACAATAGGTGATATATAATTTTGTGAAATTAATGGATCTGTAATCAACAATTCAAGATTGTGAGCTATCATGTCATCTATATTTTTGTCTACTCTCTAACAATTGTAGCAAATAGAAAAAATCCTTCAAGAAGGTGGACTTAATAGTCTTTATGTAAATCTCTTAACTGAGTGCACACATACATTGTGTTTCTAAAATCTCCTAACTGAGTAGACTTAACAAGTCTAACATGTTACTCCTAATAGGGTAAGATCATCAGAAGTGATCACAACTTGTAGCCCTAACAGGCACCTTCCATTCTACAGATAGTGAAGCTTTGCGGGTTTCATCCCCACCATTTTTTTTACCTTCTAACAAGGTTTTTTGTGTTACCAAATACTTGTGTCATGAGTTAATGTATTTCATGAATGTTTTAATGTTTTTTTTCATACATTTACATTTAAGGTATTATATTTCATGCATGAAGTAGGAAAGCTACAATGGTCGGTTATGCAAGAAATGAGTACTAAGGTTAATTGATAAAAGTTTTTAAGTGTACTGATTCACCCCTCCTCTCTCAGTACACACCCATCCATCATTCCAACAATTGGTATCAGAGCTAGATCTCTTATTTTGGAAAATTTTAATCACTTAAGAGAAAAGATCATACAATGGAAAGGTATAAGCTTGATAAAAATATTGAGAATCAGAAGTTGCAAATGCAGATTTTCTTTGAGCAATACAAAGAGGCAAGAATCAATTTGAAAGAGTTATTGGCTGAAAGAAAAATCATGGCATCTCACTACAATGAAACTGACTATCATGAAGAAGATATACATGACCTATTTGATTCATTTGGATCTAGATCTGGTAATACATCTGACACATCTGAAGGAAGCATTACAAATCTAAATGAAATCAATCAACATCTAAATGAACAAGTAAAAGTACTACAGATCGGTCAAGAGACACAGTTGATAAGAGTGATTTATGTTATGAATAATGCTCAACAAGCTAAACAAGAAAGAACATTATCTATTCATGGCAGGAGAAAGATTACTAAAAAATTGCAAGAGAAAAAATCTGAGATACAAAGACTTATTGAACATCACATTGAGATCACCTATCAAATATTTCTTATGAGTCATGAGGCCAACCGAGTGAACATAGAACTTAATGGAAAATTGGAAGTTATTGGTGAACTAAAACAAGAAAATGAGAAATTGAAGCATGAAGAAAAGATTCATCAACAACATAATGATATGATTTGTGTGTATTATTTTGTGTATCTATTGTTTGCGACACAACACTTTAATAAGTCATTATATTAGTGAAATAACATGAAAAGTAAGAGTCAGAAAGCATATCAATCACTAAAATTGACCTATTGCTTCCTATCTAAGAAGAGTGTGAAATATGCTATAATTGCCCTCAGATTATGGATAAATCAATGCGATATACATTCTTAGAATGGAAGATTATAACAATTCCTAAGAGAAATGAGCTAAAATGCATTAAGATCTATGAAAATAAGACCAGCATAAGTTTTCTTTCAACAATTAACAATTAGGGTCCAATTGAGCTTTAAATACATTCCATTTATAGAAGAATTTGATGAATGAGAGGTTAGGATTGAAAGTGGAAGAGAGGTGGAGATTGAATGTTTGGCGATCCATGTGAGGTGATCCAAGTGATTTAACTCTTATTGTATAGGGATTTGACTTTCCCTTTTGCAAATATGGAGTTGTAATTAAGATTTATTTAATTCCTTTTTATTAATTACTTTCGCCATGTTTTTAATTTAATTGAATTGATTTGATTTAATCGGCTAAGGCAATTAATGTATTTTAGTGATTAGATCACTTAAGAGATTAAATTTATTGAAATAATTAGGGGTATCATCACACTTAGGGAAAATAGGGTCTATGGTCAGAGCAGACCAAATTAGGGTGGTTACATTTTCCCCTCTTTGAATTGATGTGCGAGCAGTGCATTGATTCAAAGAAAGTTTTGATGTTGACTTCAGAAAGTTTGAGAATTTCACACTTGATTGAATGAAATGTCTAATGAGATCAGTCTCGCACTTGATTGAACTAGGACTGATAGAATTGACTTTAAACTTGATCAAACAAAGGTCAATAAACAAAGATCTTAAAAATACCAATTTTGAACTTGGTTTTCGTATGAGAATTGATAATACTGACTCTGAACTTGATCGAATGAAGGTCAGTACAAAGCTGCTAGGAGTTTAATAAGAATCTGAGAAAAAGTAGACATAAGATATCCAGCTTGCGAGAACCAAAGCCTTCCATCCAAAAGTCTGGACTTAGTAGAGGGAATCTGTCATGCACTTTAGTCTTTTGATGACGAAGTCATTTTAATGCTTTTTGAGCAAGAATTTGATTTATTTACATGTGATCATGCCCCTTCAGGAACAAAATTGAAGGAAAAAGAATAAAATCCCTCTGTAGAATGATATATCACTTGAACTGATCAATTGAATCGAGAAAGAATCAACTAGAAGAAATGGAGAAATGAAGGTGTGTTAAGAGAAAACACATTTTGACCAAGTTAACCATGTTTAAAATGTGAGTTTTGAGTTTGATAAAATGATGTCAGACCAAGATTTTGATGAATAATGTGCAATTTGATGTTATAGAACCTGCAAAACTGATTGCGTAAAGACTGCAAATAATTTTTAGAACATATGGAGCAATTCTTCATTTTTGGCGACTGTCATAATTTTTTTACTATGCTATGTAAAACATCATCTGTGCATTTTATTTCATTCATGATTGATCAGAAAGAGAAAAACATTGAGTTTCAATTGGCTAGGAAGAGTTCTGGAGCTCCTAAATAGCTCAAAAAGTCAAAGATATATCCCAAAATTCACTTTTTACCAATTCATTTTCACTTTTATCCTTTGTAATTTGACAGCTCTATAGAGAAGATGGTTGTCCCTGTGGACAAGCATTGATTCATGCCCACCTAATGAAATTAGCATCCAGCCGACTGCCCACCACCGGTAAGTACCTGAAAACCTACCTTTCCATATTTTCTATTTTTTATTTTTGTGCATTTTTTTAGTGGCTATAGCACTTTAACTTTTGCATCACATCCTTTTTTTTGGATCACATCCGGTTAATCCCATGTCGCATCCTATTTTCACCCCTATTCCCATGTTGTATCCCATTTTTCTGGATATTACCCTATTTTGAATTTGTCATCACATGTAGTAAATGTAAATAGGGATTTGAATGTCATCGCATCCTGGTAAAACAAGCTCACACCCCGCATCTCGTGAGGTGTCCTGTAAAAATAGGATCACTTCCTGGATGCCCTATCGCATCCCAGAAATTGTAGATCACATCTCGTAAAAAGGATCGTATCCCAGATAACTAGAGTCATTTTTTGTTTTAGAGTTAGTTTGCTGCCAATTTTGACTATTTTTCTCCTTCTGACAATAAAAAACACTTAGCTGATAACTTTTCTACATAGTTGCCTTAGTTAGAATGCTGATTTGAATCGTTATTTTCTATTTGTTAACATGTTCCTTTTGAGGTTGTGTTTTTCTGAGGACTGTACCCAAGTCATTTCCTTGCATTATCCAAATCTTTGATAGGGGATGAGGTAGAGATAGTTGCTCAGGTAGGATAACTTGCATTGAGATATTTACCTAATATCAGGGTGAATCAGGGGTTGTTGACTACGCTTGCCGAGAGATGGCATTTGAAGCACAACACCTTTCATCTCCCAACCAGTGAGATGATAGTCACACCTAAGGATGTGTGGCACATTCTATGAGTTCCAGTTATGGGCTGAGAGGTTCAGTTTGATGCTAGTTTTGTTATAGCCATTGCCACAGCTCAAAAATTCTTTGCAGATGATTCTATAGCTTGTTGGTACCTTACCTAGGATTACATGTGTGATCATTATGATCATCTTCCTATTTAATTAGTGATATTTATTTGAGTGGTTCACATGCATGCCAGAGGACAACATGGTTTCATGTGTGGCTAGGTTGATATGTTAGAGAAGATGGTAGTATCTTCCCGTAGATTTGGATGGGGTAGCTGCATTTTGGCCCATATTTATCGAGAGCTTCACAAGATTATTTATCAGTACTCCCACAACATGACAATAGGGATTCTTGTGTTACATATTTGGGCCTAGGAGAATATCCCTATGACACAGTCGATAGTAGATAGGTAGTTCTTGGATCAAAAGCCCTATGTGTACATGTATTATGGATGGATTCAGAAGCCCCATTTGGGAAAGGTAGAGTATTGGCACTATCTATTTGATGACATGACTGTAGTTATATGGCAACCATACCTTGATTGTGAGGAGTAGAACTCAGAAAAGTGGCAGATGCCATACATTTTTCAGAGTAGGTACTTGATTTGACATACTAGGTACATTGTAGAGTGCTTCTTGGTTACCTGAGTATTGAGATAGTAAGGCCGCATTTAGGGAAGATGTCAGGACCTATCAGTTTATGCCTAGATATGTGATGAGGAGCCACTGTGGGGTGCCCAGTTGGTTTATGAGACTACACAGCATGAGATCAGTGAGATGGTGGCACTCGATTGGGACATTATTTTAGATGTTATGGATGCTAGTTGTTCTGATGGATATCTGGTACATATGCTCTAGCATCCATTTCCACGGTTTGAAGCTCTAGATGAGGTAGTTCCTCGGATAGAGGACCCATTAGATTATGATCTAGCTGATGATAGACCTGTCAGAGGTAGAGGGGGAGAATCACAAGAAAGGAGAGATGGGGGGAGGGATGGTAGGAGAGATGGGAGGTACCCCCATCCTGATAGAGGATAGGGTCTAGATGATCAAGATGATGATGGGGATGATAGGGGTGGAGGTGTAGTGGGTGGGAGTGGAGAGGGCGCTAGTGGTAGACAGAATCACCTTAGGTTTGTGGCTCCATAGAGAGATCCAGGTCCATTGTTGACTACAGAGAAGCAGAGACAATAGGATAGATAGTAGGATAGACCTACTGGATAGGATACAGGTAGAGATCCTAGGAGAGATGGTGATGCATTGTCACAGTGTGAGCGTTATCATGAGCAGCTCAGGACTAGGATCACAACATTAGAGGCATGTCTTGTAGATAGGGATGCAAATCTCTAGTGATTGAGAGCATAGAGGGACACATAGGCTCACACTGCTACACACTAGGGTTAGCGAGCTGCATATTACTTTGGATTATATCATGCTACAGTTCCAAAGGGATAGAGAACTCCTTCTTATTCACACATTGCACAACATTATGAGGGGGTGATGCCTCCACCAGCTCCTTTTGTACCACCTCCTCCTCCTCCTCAAGATTAGGGAGAAGGTGATAGTCAGACCTGATTCTACACTTTGATATTTTGAGACATTTTGTATATCTTGATCCTTCTGAGATCATTCATTATACTATGTATATCTGATTCACATTGATTTTATGATACTCTTTTGTAGATAGTTCCACATTTTTTATCTGTTCCATATTTGATATATCTGAGATAGTTGTTCCTGATCTTGATATGCTCATGGGTTCTCTTGATTTGATTAATGTTTAGATGTGATGCACATGTGATTATGTTCTTGGTCTCTTGATGAGTTAGAATAGATTTATGTGATGACATAATTTATGCTCTTTGATTTATTACTGATATATAAATGTGTTTCAAATGATGCTAAGTGAATATGCAAATGTATGTTTTTGAGATTTTCTTTATGCAAATAAATGTATGGATGCACTTAGGATGTAGAAATAAATGCAATGTTTGAATTCTTTTTTTTTGTATGTTCTCTTTCTCATTTATGAATGTAGAATGTATGTCATGGATATGCAATGACATTAATATCAGTAATATAGATTAAGTAAGTAACTTGGATTTCAGATGAATTGTGAAATCATTTTAAGCTCAAGTCCTTATGAATTTTCTTTAAAAATGAATCATGCAATCTCTAAATGCATCTACATGTAGACTCTTAGGACTGTCACTGATTTGTATACATTGTAGAATTTTTATCATCATTGGGCATTTTTGTAATGAACATCACCTGATAGTAAAATTGTCACTAATACCCACTTGTATCATGAAAGTATGAACACTATCTGTATTGGATGCAATGTCAAAAATAAAATTAAGCATCAAGGCATAGAAGCTAGGATGAAAATTTAGTTATCTCCTTTAACTATTAAGAATCAAGTTTTGTTCAAGTGTAATGTAAGATATGTGACCTGCAACAACCTTCAAAATTCATATCCTTGGGTACATAATGTGTCGTACACCATACTTAGAATCAAATTTAAAAAATAGACAATGAAATTGGTTCAGCATAACCGTAGTTTACACATAATGAGGATCGAGATATATGTGGATATCCACTCATGTCAGCAGCCCTTACCATAAACAACCAAGTTAGGTAAAATTTATACGAGCATTGAAATAATTACCATACGCAAAAAACCAAGAAAACGTTATGCCCTCTGTCCTTGCAACTCTTTGTCTTTGAATAGACGTCATACAATCTCTAATTGATAATCAATCAAGGAAAATTTATAACCACTTTGATGCCCCTAGTGTGAAACATCATGGGAACATAAAAGATTCATAATCCAACCAAGATCATTCTATGTGGTTAAGTAGTATTGAGAAATATTGTGGATTCATTTTTCAAGCACAATAGATATTCATCAATTAGAATTTGGAATTAAGAAATATGTTTTTCATGTCTGAGTGTATGAGATTAATTTTGTCAGTAATTGGAATCCAATGTAGTGTTTAGGAACACTGGTTGATTAAAGTGTTGAGAAACACTAGGACATTTAAAGTTTTTGATTAAAGTTTTGAGAAACACTAGACATTTAAAGTGTTTGATTAAAGTGTTGAGAAACACTAGAATGATGTATGTGACAGGGAGGTGGTTTTGAAGAAACACCCTTGTTTGTGATAGTGAAATTTTGATGCAATTATTGAGAAATATTGTTTTCATAGGCATACCATCCTAGACAGGAACCTGGGACAACCTAGCAGATGCAAACTAACATGCTAGCAAAGATGCCTCCAGTGCAGAATGACTATTCCTAAGATGCAAATGTAGACAAATCCTAGGCAAGGATAGGACATTTGTAAGGAATCAGATTCAACCAATAGCATTGGTGCAATCATGAAGGACTAGTATCATCAATGCATTGATAGATAGAGCACATAGTACGAGTGATGCCTATTTTCTAGGTTTTCACCACTCGGCAAAGCTTTTTATTTTTGCTACCACGACACCTGTTTGCCAGGTTTTTGCCAAGGCACTTTTCTTTTTTTCATTTTTTTTGTTCTTTTTTCTCTTTTTTAATTTTTTTTGTAGTATCAAGGTGCCTATTTTCGAGGTTTTCACCAAGAATACTTTTTTTCAGGACTTTTTCCACTATTTTTGGATTTTTTCAGGATCAATTTTCTAATTTTTTTTTGGTATTTTTTGAGAATTTTCACTGCACGGGCTCTGCCAACTAGATATCAAGCGTAAAACTGCTTCAATTATAGAGTATTAAATGGATCAGGAAGAACATCTCCCTCAGGTGTAGCTAACTGATATGCTCCAGTCCCAAAAGTTGCAGTAATGACATAAGGCCCCATCTAGCTGGGTTCAAACTTTCCTTTTTGTTCTTTGTTTGGCTGGTTCTTAGGATTCCATTTTAGAACAAGATCCCCCACTTGAAATTGTCATGGTTTGACCTTTTTATTGTACCCTTTTGACATTCATTTTTGGTACACTTTCAGATGATCAAACGCTTGTTGTTTGCACTCATTAAGTAATTCTAGTGCATTCACCCTATTAATGCGGTATTGTTCATTAGCAACAAGACCTTGGAGAGATACCCGCAAAGATGGAATTTCTACCTCAATAGGTAACACTTCTTCTGTGCCATAGACTAGAACAAATGGCATGGCTCTAGTTGGTGTTCTGATACTTGTTCTGTAGGCCCAAAGTGCTAGATTTAGTTGCAAATGTCAGTCTCTGCCAAATTTACTCACAGTTCTGTGTAATATTTTAAGAATGTTTTTGTTAGATGTCTCAACTTGTCCATCACCTTGAGGATAATAGATTAAAGAAAAATGTTGAGTGATGTGAAATTGTGTACAAAGGTCTTTGATGTCTTTGTTTTTAAATTGACCTTCATTGTTTGTTATAATAGAAGAGGGTATCCCATGTAGTTCAAGATAAACATAGCCACCTATTTTCTAGTGGCTTTGATCAGCGACATGACTTCTACCCACTTAGTGAAATACTTAGTGGCTGTAATGATGTATTTGTATCCACTTGAAGAATTAGGATATATTTGTCCAACCAAATCAAAGGCCCATTTCTGAAATGGCCAATGTGTTATAAATGGTATGTGTTGAAATGGCCAACTCTTAGTAGTTTTTTAGCTAACAAAAATCCATTTGAGTGTGATCTAAATACACCTTCATGAACCTCTTTTAATGTGCGATCTGACTCTTCTTGTTCTAAACACCTAAAAAGTGTACCATCAAGACCTCATCTATATAAGTTATTAGTAATGAGGACTTAATGCGATGCTATCCTATTTAAGGCTGATTTTTCATTTCTTGATAGGCCATTGGGTAAATTTTGGTCAGTAAGATAGGTAATGAGTTTGGTGTACCAAGATTAGTCTTGGGTGTTTAAAGCACAAATTACTTGGTACTCAGGTGTATCAAAAGTTGGATAGGATAATTCTTCCACCAAGAAGTCATAGCAGAATTGATGTTCTTATAGTTTTAACATGGATGCCAGTGTAGCCATAGCATCTGCAATGTTGTTTTCTATCCTTGGTATTTGCTGGAAGGTGACGAAGACAAAGTAATTTTTCATGTCTTCAACTAGTTGTTTATAAGGCATCAGCTTCTCATCTTTAGTCTGATAGTCTCTATTTACTTGGTTAATAATAAGTTGGGAGTCACCATACACATGTAACTGTATGATATTCCATTCCATAGCCAACTTAAGACCATTAACTAATGCTTCATATTTAGAAATGTTATTTGTACATGGAAACATCAATTTATATGCTTTGGGTATCTTGTATCCTTGAGGAGTGATGAATAGAAATCCTTCTCCAAAGCCTTGTTGCATGAAAGAACCATCAAAATATATCTTCCATGGATGTTCAGTTAAATGCATGATCATTTCATTAGGAAATTCAATTATCAAAGGTGAGTCATCTTGTAAGGTTGAATCAGCTAATTGATTTGCAAGGACTTGTCCTTTAATAGCCCTTATATCCACATACTCAATATCAAATTTGCTTAGAATCAGGACCCACTTTTCCAACCTTCCTTTTAATGTTATCTTTCTTAAGAGATATTTAAGAGGATCTATCTTTGCAATAAGTTTTACTATATATGACAACATATAATGTCTCAATTTTTGTGATGCCAAGACAACTGCTAAGCAATATTTTTCAATTATACTATAATTGAGTTCATAAGACACCAAAGTCCTACTGATATAGTAAATTGCTCTTTCCTTTTTATTTTCATCTTCTTGAGCCAGTAATACTCCTAGTGATGTAGCCGTAGCTGAGATATATAGGAGTAATGGCTTTCCATGAATGGGAGGAGTAGCCAAGTAATCCTTTAATTTTTTGAATTTGTTTACACAATGTTCATCCCATTTGAAGGTAACACCCTTATGTAGAATTTTAGTAAAAGGTTGTGCTCTGTCTGCAAGTTGTGACATAAATATCCTAATTGAGTAGTCTTCCTTGTAGCATCCTCATTTGACTAATATTGGATGGAGGTGACATTTCTAGTATAGATTTTACTTTTCCACGGTCCACCTTAATTAATTTTTATGATATAATAAACCCTAATAACTTCCTTGATTGGACTCCGAAGGCACATTTCTTTGGATTAAGCCTGAGTTGAAATTGATCCATGTGATCTAATATATTTCGCAAGTCTTCAATATGAGTACTTATTGTTTTTGAGTTGGATAAGGTATCGTCCACATAGTCCTCCATGTTTTTATGTATCATATCATGGAAGATGGTTTTGATGGATCTTTGGTATGTGGTGCCAGCATTCTTTAATCCAAATGGAATAATGTTCCAGCGAAAAATTCCCCATGCGCATGTGAATGTTGTCTTTTCTTGGTCTTCAGGAGCAATCTTAATTCGGTTGTAACCTAAGAAACCTTCCATGAGTGAGTACATCTGATAGCCTGCTGTAAGATCTATGATCATATCAATGTTTGATAGTGGAAATTAATCTTTAGGACATGCTTTGTTTAAGTCTCTAAAGTCTGTGCAAATCCTGATAGATTTATCTATTTTAGATACTGGTACCACATTAGAAATCCATCCTGTGTAAGTGATGACTCTTATGAATCCATCTTTTAATCATTTTTCTAGCTCTTCTCTCACCAATAATGTAACATGAGGATGCATCTTTCTTAATTTATGTTTCACAGGTTTGATACCAGGAGCTATAGATAAATGATGCATTATTAATTCAGGATCAAGTCTAGGCATATCAATGTAAGACCATGCAAAGTTGATCTTTTTCTCTTTTAGGAACTCAGTGAATTGTATCTTCTCCTCTTCTGATAAGGACTGTGCTAAGTGAAAAAATTGAGGAACTTTAGTTGTTCCCAAGTTAACCACTTGTGTAAGTTCTATCAAAATTGAAGATCTTTCTTGAAAGTGTTCAGGGAGGATATCAAGAATCTCATCTTTTGGTGCCTCTGGGAGGTTTTCACCATCAGATACATCTTTTATTTTTACTTTTTTAGAATCTAATAGTACCCCAACGTGGTTTTCAATATCATTTCTTTGTTTCTTTTTATTTTTCAATTTGTGACTAAGAAACTTGATATCCTCCTCTTACATGTTCACGCTCCTTGCACTAGTGGAAGAAGGATAGGGTTCACAAGCATTAAGATAATAGGCCAAAGTGTAGTCATTAGGGAAATTCATGATAGGAGTAGGATCTGAATTAGTCCAATCAATAAGATCAAGGTTTATCAAGGATAATGATTCAAAGTTTGGTAAGGACAACATCGTGTCAATGTCAAAACTATTAACTGACAAGACATGTTCTGTTAAGTCAACTTCTACAGCATTTAGATCATCAAGAGTTAAATCGTCATTAATAGGGTCATTGTTAGTAATATGTGGACCTAAATCTAGTGACTCATTAGTTGATATTTCTTCTTCTTCTCTCACCAAAATAGAACTCATAGCTTGTAGTCTTAGAATGTCCTCTAGACCTAGTAAAACACCAGTTTCCTCATCAAAAATCCTAGGTAGTTTTATCTCATCTGATTCTAGAACAACAACACTGTTAGGGGAAGTGTTATAAGTCTCCCCTCTATCTAATATCAATACAAATTTATGAATCACATCTACCTCAATCTCCATAATATCATTTGAAAAGTGATCCCATTCATAGTCTTGTGAGTTTGTTATTTCATCACCTGATCTGTATAGAAACATAACAATAGTTACCTGATGTACCCTATTAGCCACTTGTAGATCAAAGTGAGGTAAGTATAGGACAAGTGAAACTATAACCAACTACCCCTATTTAGGATATAAATTTTTTTTTTGGGGTATTTCTTCAAGAGTTTCATCTATCAATGGGACTTCTGGAGAATCTTTTGTTGTTTCGTCTACTTCTTGAATAGTAGCTTGTGTCAATAAAGGAACATGAGTCTCTTGTTGTGATATAAAAGTAGGTACATATCTTTATCCTTGATATTTTGGATACTTTGTACCAATAATCTCTCATATTTTCATGGTTCTAATGTTGTTTCTTCTTCTTCATCATCACTTCCTTCATCAAAGATTGGACCATCTCTTGAAGTAGGGTTTTCAAATTTGTTATTGAAACCTAATCCTAATTTGTCTTTGGTATTTCTGAATTCCATGTGTATAGGTTCAAAAAGTCCTTTTCCTTTATCTCCTAAAGGTCCCTTCCCTTTATATCCCATTTTTTTGAGAAGGTCATATCCTTTACCATACTTTTCCGGGGATATCTAGTCCACGTGTTTTACCTCATTTTCTTTCTGTTCTCCTTTATAAAACAAAGCCAAGACTGCTTTTTCTTCTTTTTCATCCTGTTGAGAAGTAGATGCTCTACCCATACCAGTTTCTTTTTGAATGTCTGGTTCTCTAGATGTAGTAGGTGTGAAATATGAGGAAGGTTTTCTGTAAGATCTTGGAGACACAAGAAGTTCTCTCAATGATGGGGTCATCTCTAGTTTGTATTCTCCCATGCTAGTTTCTTCAAGTTCTAGTGTCTTTCCAAAGCTTCTCATCACCATGTCTTTAGTAGTTTTAGGTACAGTTTCTTTTGGGACTTCCTTATTATGAGGAACCATACTATCTACTTTAGCATTATTGCAAGTGTAACTGGCATCTGTAGGAATTGTTACTTCCACCCCATTATGTGGGAATTTGATGCATTGGTATTAAGTAGATGGTACTACTTGAGTTTCATGAATCCAAGGTCTCCCTAATAGTATGTTGTAATCCAAGGGTAGATCTAGAACTTGATATATCACATTTATTTCAATTGGTCCTATTCTAATTGGTAGAACAATGAGACCTTTAGATGATCTTTCTTCTTCATCGTAAGCTTTTATAGTTATCTTACTCCTTGAGTCAATGGTTTGTTCTGAAAGACCCAAAATATTTATCAGATTGAGAGTGCATATGTTCAACCCTACACCTCCATCTATCAATACATGTTTTACATGGGATTTATGAATTAGTATTTCAACGTGTGGTGGTTGGTTATGCAGATGAGTCAATGACTTGTCATCTTCTTCTGAAAAAAGAGAGATAGTGTGGTGTTGAGATATGATTAACTATTGCCTAGAACTTGTCTACATCAATGTATTTGAGAACATTTGCAGAATGTAGGGCTTGTTCAAGAACTTCCCTATGCACTGAAGAGATCTTGAGTAACTCAAATATAGAAATTTGAGTAGAGGCTCTTTGAAATTGATCCACCAAGTTATAGTTTGCTGAAGGTATGGTAACTATTTTTCTTGTTGCTGCTAGTTTGGGAATGGTGACAATAGCTACTTTTGAGGATGTCACTTTCTTTGATGAGGAGATAGCTCCTTTGATTGTGACTTGTGCTTGACTTTGAGTCACTAAATTTGATTGTATGGATATGTCTTTAGCACCTTTAATAGTGATCACATTAATTGATTTGTATTTAATGTCTAACATGTTGACCACATTATCATTATTGGATTAGGTGTAATTCACTTCACTTGATTTTCCTTTAGAAGCTTCCCCTTTCTCATAGTTAGAGAACGGTTTGTTAAATGTTGTATGGTCTTCATTAGTGGTGTGTCCTTCCACTTTGATCTTTCCTCCTTCAATAAGTTATTCAATAACATGTTTAAGCTTAACATAGTTATTAGTCTTATGTCCCTTATTTTTATGAAAGACACAATAAGATTTATCATCCGACCATCTCGGTTTGACTTCTGGTTCCCATGGCTTTGAATCGGAAATTGTAATAACTTTGTTGTCCAAGAGTGTCTTCAAAATTGTCTCAAGAGGTTCTCCCAAAGGAGTGAATGTTTGTTGAGGTCTAGAATTCCATCATCTACTCTTTTTGTTCTCATTGTTTGCTTTAGGTATTGTGGTTGTTACCTCGGCCTCTTTGTTTGGTTGTAAACTATTCGTTAAATTAAACACTGCTGGTTTAGGATTGGCATTGGATACATCTACCACTTCATCGTTAACAACATTCTTGTTTTGTTTCCACCACTTAGGCTTGTTGTTATAGTTGGTAGATTTACTATAACTTTGAAGTGTGATTTCTCCTTTTCTAACCATGACCTCTTCAATATTGATGAAATTTTTGATCATCCTATCAAAGCTAGGTGAATCTTGCATTTGCAAAGCATATTTTAATTTAGGTATCAAGTTGTTAATAAAAATTTCCATCTTTTCTGATTCGGAATAGCTCTTGAGAACCTAGAAAAGATTTTCCTCCACCTTTGTAAAAAGTGTGTAAAGGATTCACCGGTCCTTTTTTTTGTCTTACATAAGTCCATCATGGTTATGTTATGTTTTATATTATAGGAGTAATGTTGGATAAAATGTTGTATTAACTCCTCAAAATATGTCACCTTTGGTGTGATTTTGGAGAACCACTCCATAGCATTTCCGCCTAAACTTCCCATATAATTGTCATATTTGGGCCTTTCCATGTTGGGAGGAAATGGAATCATGTTGATACTCTTGTCAAAAGGAAATGGACAAATGTGGTCCAAAGAGTATTTTTTTGTTGGTTTGACCTTTTCTTGTTTGAGTGTTGCAAGTTCAGCTTGCATCAAGGTCAATTGCTTGGTGAGAATAGAGATAGGGGTTGGTATCTCTTTTTCCTTTAGTCTTTCATCATCATAATATTTAGGGAGTTTGACTCCAAGGGATGATAGATGTAGAAAGTATTTTTCCTTTTCTTAAACAATGATCTTTTCCAATATCCTCTAGAATTTTCTAATTTGTCTTTTTGTTATACTCTTCCTCAGGTAGGTTTCCTTCATTATTCGAGTCAAACAAAGGATGATTAATGTGTATTTCCTCTTCACTACTAATGTCTTCATGTCTTTGGTTTTTTTCATTGTTGTATTCTTCAAAATCTTTACTCCATTCATTCTAAGGAGCTTCCATTGTGGGTGATTCCGTGTCAAATAAGGGATTATGAGATGATTCTCCTTGTCAAAATTGTAGTAATCTAGGAGGTACTTCTGTTTCATTAGCAAGATACTTGTTGCGTATTTTGTTAACCATGAAAGCTGACTCAACTATGTCAAAAGGTTTCCAACAGTGTCAAGTGGAGTCTCAAATTGTCCAAGTAAGTGTGTCCAAGTATGATTTTGTTTGTGTTTTTTGTAAGTGAATGACTCCACCGTCAGAGGTTTAGAATTCCCTGATAGTGAGTTGGGAATCAAGATGTTTTGAGAAGTGAGTAGACCACACATTTTGAGACCAATTGTGAGAACCCAAAAGGACATGTAACGTAGACTTCTGATATTTTTTGAAACAACAACTGGTGGACCAGAAAAAGCAATGGGACCAGACTAAAGAGAAAAAATGGTATCCAAATGTACTAAATTTCTCTGAGAGACAATTCTACAAGTTCCCACTGTCCTATATGCGACACACTAAATGTGAGGTTATGCTAAACTAGATGCGACCTCTGATACACTTTATGTGAGCTCCGATATACTTTATGCAAGATTTAAAATATAGAATGCGAGCTTTCTCCCTAAATGCAAGGCAAAAATGATCAGAAGCAAGTTTTCTCCCTGGATGCAAGCTGATGCAACCAGATGCGACCTAAGATAGACTAGAAATGAGCCTCTGATGGTTTTTCATGGTCAGGGAATGAAGGTTATTGCTTGTTTTTGGAGTTATCTTTTTAGTGAGTTTAAAGCACATCAAGCAATGTTCCTTTGTTAAGGGATGACAAAAAAAATATTTCCCTATTCCCTAGTTTCTAAGCATAGAATAAAATTATTTTCTTGTAGACTCAGGTACACACTCAAATGCTAATCAGAATATGACCATCACCAAGAATGCAATGAATCTAGTCATGATGTCGTATTAGCCGACTCCAAATGCAAGTGAGGGCATGAAATGACAAGTATCTTGGGACAATTACTATTTTCCTTGCACAAAGATTATCACCCTTTCGAAGATGAATTGGGTAATTTTGACTACAAGTGTTTATTATGTTGGGGCATCCATTCGCAACTATCTCCCATAGAATTGTACAAGCCAAAATTGAGGTGTATAGCCCTATGAGTACTCAAATGTGTGTAGTCTAGCAAGCAAGATTCAAGTGGCTCCGCTCTACACACACCCAAGCATGTTCAAGGAATGATGCCAAAATTCTAAGAACAAAATTGATTATGTCTTCTGAGGCTTTAGCCTACAAGGAAGCAATTATTTATAGTGATTTGGAAGGGTTGGGGTAAACCTTTCCTCAGTGGGGTCATCTTGGGATATTTTTTCCTCAACCAGTAGGCCCTCTAATGTTTTGAAAGCAATTGAAAATGATTGGTGAGCTTAGGAGTCTAGATTTTTTATTCTTCAAAAGAAGAAGAGCATACTCTCTGATTCCATGCCATTTTCTCCCATAAACACTCCAAGCAAGTTCTTTCCCTCAAACAACTTCACTCAAAACTCAATCTCCCATGACTAGTCTTTGATTCCTCCACTTGGAAGGAAGATAAAATTCTCTAGTGAGACTAAGTGATAATATTAATTTTGATGTTAAATTCCTAATTTATGAAAGCACAAAGTACTTGAAAAGCAAATTTTGTTTGTTCAATTTGCCCAAAGTTAGGTGATTTGCTTGTTCAATTTCTTTCCCCAAAATTAGACAATGAGTTTGTTCTTTTTCCCACAAGCTTTAGTGCTTTGTTTTGTTCAATTACTATCCAAAGGAATTATATGATTGAATTTGTTCACTTATCTACAATATTTAATGCTTTGCACTGTTCAATTACTTTCCCAAAAGAAAATATGCAATGTGAGTTTGCCTTGTTCAATTTTCCACAAAGTCTTCTCAAATCCTAAATCAAATTTGGAGTTTCTTATTTTCCTTAAAGAAAAAGAGCATAATCCTCTGGTTAATTTAGAAAATGATTAGAAAATGTTCTTATTTTTAAAGCCTTAAACAAATTAAATCTAATTAAACCATTTAAACACCTGCAAACCAAAATTTAGTAATTTCTCTCCACCTTTTTGAGAAAAAAAGGCTCTGACAGTAATTTGAAATCAAAAGTTAGGTTGCTTAAAGGACAGAAGCAAACAAGGTCACATGATTAGTGGTTAGATATTTTAATTTCCAACTCAAATTACCATATGCAATTTCCTTTCCCAAATGAGATCCTAGAAACCCTATATGCGAGACCCTTTCCCAGATGTAATGCTTTGCACAAAAGGTGACATAGAATATACAAGATGCAAGCCTTTACTAGAAATGATATGGCATTCCCCGGATGTGAGTTCTAAAATCTGAGATGAAATCCAATTTCCTCAATGTAATGCCATTTCTTGCATGCGAGCCTTGGTGACTAAAGATGACTCTGTACCTGAAAATAGAGAAGACAAATCAGTCAAAAAAAAAGAGAAAGTGAGGTAAAATCTAAGGATCAGCCCTATGGTGGGTGCTAGAAATGTGTGTGTTATTTTGTGTACCTATTGTTTGCAACAGAATACTTCAATAAGTCATTATATTAGTGAAATAACATGAAAAGTAAGAGTTAGAAAAAAAATCAATCACTAAAATAGACCTATTGCTTCCTATCTAAGAAGAGTGTGAAGTATGCTATAATTTCCCTTAGATTATGCATAAATCAGTGACATATACATGCTTAGAATGGAATATTTGAATGATTTACTCTAAAATGATCAAGAAATTTTCATTTTAAAACTCCAAATGAAATATTATAACAATTCCTAATAGATATGAGCTAAAATGCATTAAGATCTATGAAAATAAGAGCAACATAAGTTTGTTTTCAACAATTAAGAATTAGGGGCCAACTGAGCTTAAAATTCATTCCATTTATAGAAGAATTTGATGGGTGAGAGGTTAGGATTGAAAGTGGAAGAGAGGTGGAGATTGAATCTTTGGTGATACATGTGAGGTGATCTAAGTGATTTAACTCTTATTGGCTAGGGATTTGACTTTCCCTTTTGCAAATATGGAGTTGTAATTAGGATTTATTTAATTCCTTTTTATTAATTACTTTAACCATGTTTTTGATTTTTTTTTTATTGAATTGAATTGATTTGATTTAATTGGCTAGGGCAATTAATGTATTTTAGTGATTAGATCACTTAGGAGATTAAATTTGATTTAAATGAATTATGCCAATAAATTGAAGAATTGTCTTGACATAATTAGGGGTATGATCACACTTAGGGAAAATAGGGTCTATGGTCAGAGCAGACCAAATTAGGGTGGTTACATGATCAAGAAAGCTGAAGATAGTACAAAAATAATGGAAGAATTTTTGAATGGACAAAGAAGACTCAACAATAATATCGGTTTAGGGTATACCAAGCATGAAGAATCATCAAAATGAGCTGATCAAAGGAATGTCTACAAAAATCCAAGACCAAAGAAGCGTTCATGTAATCATTGTGGAAAACCAAGCCACACATCATATGTTTGCAAGAGAAAAGAAAAAGGTATTCCTAAAACTACTTCTATATTCATAGGTAATTGTTATAACTGTAACAAGCATGGACACAAAGCACATGAATCCAGATCTAAGCTTAACAAACCAAAGAAGAAATCTTACATGGAAAAACATTGTTCTACTTGAAACATACATGGCCACACATCTCATGAATGCAGGAAAAAGAAAAAGCAAGTCTGGAAACCCAAAGAGAAAGAAAATGCATATGAACTGAGAAGAGTCGGTAATACATATTTTTGGGATTACAACACTTGGATAAATTTCATAGCATGTGGTAGATATGGACATATAGCTGCTAACTATATCAAAAAATGGATAATAAGATCTAGAAACTGGACTAACCCTGGAATGGCATGCTTACACTTTCATAAGGTTGGTCACTTATCAAGGACTGGAGAGACAGAGTGATAGAGACAAGCACTTTTGCAAATGGAAATACTATTGAAGACATCAGGAGAATGAGAAATAAAATATGGAGGAGAGATTCAAACAATTATAATGCTAGACCAAGCACTACAGTTGGTGACGCCTCATCCAAGGGATCGGGTGATTCCACCACCCCCACCTAAGCAATACAAGTAAGTATGGAACTGCACTCTACAAAGTTGCATTTTACATCAGTTCCTATATTCATTGAGAATATGAAAAATTAGCATGAATGAAGATGCACTATGGTATTGCATGTTATGTTTTGTGAATCTAGTCTGGTTGGTTAATTTAAACCAAGCATAAACTACACGTCGATAAACATATGAAAGATAACCAAGTTGACACTATATACTGAGCATCATTGGTAAACATGTGGAAGACAACCAAGTTGATACTTTGTAGTGAGTATTGTATACTCATCGAGATGAAGTCTTTAGTGTGTTAACTGAGCATCTCCTCTTTGTCGACTGAGTGGTAGGTGAAGCATTTAATGCATCACCTAGGTTATATTTTTCTACAAAAAGGGAAAACGTGAACTCATTCATTCACCCAACGTTTAAGAGAAAATTATAGAGTGATAAGACTAATTTACAACAACAACATTGCAGAGTGATTCCTAGCACCTCCAAAGCAACTCCAATAGATTTCAAGCACTTATAATGAACATATAGTGACTATATAGACCTACCGAGCTATCAGGTTATTTACAAAGAAGCCCTAATTTTATGAACAATGGAAACCACTTCTTGAACCTCAAAGATCAAAATGGAAAAGGATAAGAAGGTTGTTCTTATCAATAACTCAACTTTTGAAGAACCTAACTACAATTTCTTCCATGAGGTTGTTGCTCAACCCGATGACAAGGGAGCATTTTCAAGTACCTCACCTAGGGTTTTTTTGGTCGAAGACATCCGAGCATACATTCACTGCAAATTTGTAGATATTGGATATGTTGAACTTGAATAATCTTATCAAAAGCTATGCAAGGATAGAAACCTAAAGGATGATAAAAAATATATCAAAGTGAAAGGGTTAGCCAATTCCCTACTGTTCCCAAAATAATTCAAACTAGAATGGATTTGCATTGTGCTCAGCCGAGTGCATGATGGTAAAATGTGGTTAGATTAACCTAAAACAATCACAAAGGATGTGATTCATGTAGTAACATGATACCCAATCACTAAGAAGGAAAAATCCCTAAGGCACCCTGGACGCCCAAAGATTGAAAAGCTAACCAGAGCTGGATGGGATGGTAGAGGTCTGAAAGTGAATTCAATCACCGACCCTGAGATGAAGCTCAGTGCATATGTAATTGGTTACAAGATATTTCAAGAAAGAAGAATGAACAACATTTCTTCTGGATCAGTTGACACAACATACAAGATAGTAAAGAGAGGAGTGCAACTAGACCTAGCCGAGCTGCTACTGAAGCAACTAGAAGAAAACCTGAGAATAATTAGATCAGCCCAGTCTAATACATGCAAGTTCGGTTCTATGTTAATGTGCACATTCTTTTACTTTCAGAACTGTAAGAGATTATATATATATATGTGTGTGTGTGTGTGTGTGTGTGTGTGTGATATATATACATATCTATATATATATATATATAAATGATATATATATACATATTTTTATGTATGGGTGTAATATGTGTTTATGGAAATGTGTGGCCTCTAATCCAGGACAAGGAGATCCCAATTGATTAATTGAAAGGAGACAATCAATGCAAAAAGGAATCAATTAGTTATGGATAAAGAGGGGAAGAGGATCTAATTTCTTAATTATAAAGTGAAACAATAGATTTTAATTGCTTTAAACCTTAATTGAAATGAAACATTTACCTTGGAATATAGAAGATCTAGAAATTGTTGTTTTCTGGTGTCTGTATTGAGTTTCAGGAAATTTTGCAACCGGATTTGGAACAGAAACACGGAGACGGATAAAACCCAAAAAATATTTTCCTTTTTTGAGTTAGGTCAACCTTGACCCAAATGTGGGGGTGCAATTGTACCCTAAAATTTCAACCTCAACCTACACTACTCTAATAGAAATTATGTTCACAGATCCTGAAAGTTGGCTGAAAAGGGTATCCAAATCTATTCTTAAATTCATCGTAATGTACCTATACCTACAAGAAAAATGTTTTTTTTTTTATGGGGGAGGGGTTTTCCTTACTCAAACCCCAATTTAGGAATTAACCGTGAAATCAATAATTGAAATAGAGAATGCTAGAAAGTAGTATAAGTAGATCTAACAATGAAGCTATGATACTTGAATAGATATGCAATTGTATTGAGAATGTAATAAAGTATGTTTATATGAAAGCTTGAACTCAACATTAGAAACCATAAACCTTCATGATTGTATTCTTGGAATCCACCTTGAAGGAATAATGAATTAATCTTAAGGATGCACAAAGGATCTTGAAGGAAGATCACACCACCATGATGGATAGATCTAGGGTTTGAATGATGAATCTTGAATGCTTGAACCAAATCCCTTCAAAGTCTTGAATGCTTGAATCCTTGATCTTCAATGGAGAACTTGAATGCTTAAGAAGAAGACTTGAAAACCTTGATTAAACACTTGGAAGGTTGAAAACATGTAGAATAATGGATGCTTGAAAGTAGATGATAAGGTGCTTGTCTCCAAGTAGGCGGTGATTGAAAATGAGAGGAGAGAGCTTCCTTATATACAAATCTAGGGCACAATCTTCTAGAAAGGCCTACATAGGAGAATTAAATTCCAATTAGACCTATAACCCTAGAAGTGGACCTATATTAAATATAATTTAATATTCATTACTTCAGAACCCAAAATAGTCGACCCAGAAGTGGGAAAATGAACTTTTGAATGTCCCCCAGAAGCTGACAAACTTTCCAATTGAAAAGGGGGAGCTGGGTCAAGGTCAAGGTCGACCCTAAACAAGGTCAAGGTCAAGGTTGACCTTGACCTAGGGGTTTAGGACCCCTAGAAAATATGCCAGGTGGGATACATAGTGCCTGGAGAGGCCCAATCAGGGTCCTAAACAGGCACACAAGATGTAGAAGGGGAAAAAATAAGAGGACAACATGATGATATCCCAAAAAACCCCTAAGGATGGCTAAACTATCTTAACATAGAAGTGCTTCCATTTTAAGATGATACAATAACTTCTTTCCTTCAGTCGGTAATGTCACTTGGGACACCAACTGACTGATTACAACACAGGTTACTGATTACATTAAATCACTAGGAGAAAATTTCATTCCACTGTTGGATGCATACTTCAAAACATTTAAGGATAGGATGAAAAAGAGGATGATAATTTATGCACAGTTGGTTGAACAATACAAAGATGAGATATTCTTTGTAGTTGACACTGACACTACACTCATTAAAGCTGTCAACCCATGAACAACATGGTTACCACCATTGGAATATGAAATTGACATAGATTAGGCTATAGGATCCATTGAAGCCCTACTAAATGAACCATTTGACAAATCTATAAGCAGATTTGGCACATATGAGGAATCCAAGTCAAGAATAAGGACTGGCATAGTAGTTAAGAAAATAGGGAAGAAGAAAACTCAAATGGTGAAAACACTTAAGAAGAAACTCTCGGTAACTGAAGAAGAGTTGGAACAAATAGTAGATATCACCAATGAAAATTCACCTATCAATGAAGGAAAAGAAGTAAGTGATTCCAAGTCTACAAAATTAGATGCAGAGCCACCAAAGGAAAAGAAAACAAAAGTTACTAATGTGACAGGGGCATCCAGGAAAAGAAGCAAAACAACTAAGGTAGACTCACCACCATTGAAGAAAGACATAGTGAAAACATATATGAAAAGAAAATCCTCAACCGAGCAACAAGCACTAAGACAATGAAAGAGATATATAAGAGGAAGATAGGATAAGGATGATACTACAGAAGTAGAAAGAGAAAAAAGGATCCAAGCAAAAAAGGCCAAAATACCAAAGACAATTGATGAAATTGCAGAGTCAATCATCAATACATGCAGTATATCAAATCACAAGATTAGACAATGGGTAAATCTGTCTACTGAGGATCAGTAAAAAATAGAAGAAGAAATCATTAAAATGATGGTAGCATACAAATATGTACCTCTACAATTTGGCACTCATATTCCAAAGGAGCTACAAGATAAAATATCAGCAAGGTGGACATATGCATTGCACATGGAAAAATAGATGAGAGAAAGAATCTTAGATAATTTCATGCCCGATTCCACAATTGAAGAAATTGAATCAACAATGAAGGAACATGCAAAGAAATTTTTTGCAAAAATAAGAGCATACAAGGTATTGCAGAACAAGCTCAAAGATATTGAAATTGATAGCAATAAGATTTGGACACAAATATTTAATCCACCAGAGTAGGTACTAGCTCTAACCAAGACTTCTCACACCGAGGAGGAGGCCACACTAAGCCCAGAGAACATTTTCATAAATGACATCAAGGATGTATATCCTATTGATTTGACAATAGAGGCAAGTAAGGCCATGAATGGTATTCCTCAAATATTGCAATAATTAGGAGAAATAATAGACATAAGACTATAGGATATAACTCATGGAGATTTTTGATAATAATTTCAAGGCTGACGAAGCTGTCAATATTGCCACCAAGAAAACAAAGGAAACTGACACTACTCATGTTGCATAGGCACAAATACCAGGTAATATGCCTTTATTGATACAAGCTATCAATATAATAACTAAAGCAAAGGAGAAAACACCTGAGCTTGAAACAAACACACCAATGGACAAAGGTGATGAACAAGGGGAGAAGACAAATAAAAGTGGAGAGGATAAACTGAGTGATGCACCCACTGAGCAAAGTGGAAAGGTAGACAAGGCTATAGACCAAGAAAAGGTTGATGTAGAGCCGTCTACAACCAACCAACAAGTATTGACCAAGCAACCTGGCCAAGGAATCACACCTCCAAAGAAATCAATTATAGAAACTGAGAAACAAAAGGGTATTTCTATCATACCTCATTCCCCTGCATCGAGTAACATTCAAAAGAAGAAGAAGAATAAGAAAAGTAAAGCCCATGTTACACTTAATGAGATAATAGACATACCCGACTGTGATCTAAGAAAATTTGATCTCGAGTCATTATCAAGGTATGTGGAGCTATGCAAAAAGAAAGAACAATAGGACAAGCTCAAAAAGGAACACAAAAATATACAAGGTGTGGAAACAACAAAGGATATTCTACTGCAGGTAGGTCCTGATACACAAATTGATCAATATGCACCCATCATTGATCAACTAGAAGTTTTGACTGAGGAAATCACACAAAAGAATGTAGATACCGAGAAGGTCATTGAGGAAAGAGAAGAAGAAAAGTATCACTATAGGCTCACAGATAAAATAAGCCATGAAGTGGCAGTAAACAAGGTGAAACTTTCTAAACTAGTAACAACAATAGAACCTGTTATTTTAGAATTAGTTACCTTAGTTCAAAAGTTATGTAGTATTGAAAACTTTGCCACCGAGCATGATGCACAAATAGCTAAATTAAATGAAGATCTAAAATCTAGTGCACAAAGTCTTTCAACTTAATTTTGCACTCTAGTGATATAGCTAAGAGGTAAAAATAGATGATATAGCTAAGAAAGATAATGAGATTTCCATAAATACATTTTTGAATATACTTCAACATAGGATTGATATCTTAAAAGATAAAACTGATATAATCCTAAATGCATACAATAAGTTACCTTCTTTACATGTTGAGGTGACAGGGTACATCTCCATTTTAACTCCTTTTTTAACAACATGGTCTTCCAGGTTACAACTATTTGAGAGGTTGGCTTCTTTATAGCCACATAGGCCAGATCTACCAGAGATTGTGACAGAGGTAGAAGATGAGATCAAGAAAATAAATGTGACTTTACCTTTCTTTAAAGGTAAATTAAATCAGATAGAGGCAAAGATGAGCCTGTTTGGACCGAGTTTCAATAGATTTATTCCTCCACTTAAGGGAGAAGATGATCAGATTAAGGCCTTGGAGGCCTAGAGAAATGAATTTGATAGCAGACTACCTAGTAAAGAGGCATTTATCATAGATTCTAATCTTGATATGGAAGGTTTCAATAAGATTTTGGATGAGGCTTTTAAAGTAGAGACTGACATTAATAAATTCTTAGTGGATGTCAAAGGCATAACTGATGTCAGATGGGAAAGGAAAAAATCACAACTGTAGAGTATTCATAGCTTCAATTGGCCTACAAAGGAGGATGTGATAGCATGGTATTTGAAGACAAAACTGAAGAAAAAGAAGCTTGCTGAAATAGAAGAAGATGTCCTGGATGAAGAATAGAAAGCAACACTTGGCGCATGATCATTGAGCACAGGAAACTTAGTAATCACAAAGGACAAGTGTAGGTTAGCCTGAAATGGAGGTCACTTGGTCTCAATACAAATATCAGATACTATCTTGAACACTATCAGACAACGGTGTAAAAATCCATTTGAAGACAAAAGAAGAGCAGATTTCATCCTTTATTCTTGTCTTCCCACCACTTGAAAATTCTTGTTTTTTGTCTTTTCTATTTTTTTAGGGTTAGGTTTCTTAAACTATCTGAAGCTTGTTGCATCCTTTCCTTAAGGTTTCCAAGATGGTTTAAGACCTATATATAGATCAAATGTAATAATTTTGAGAAGAGATGAAATATATTGGCAAGCCAGACTTCTAGATTTCAGTCTATGTTTTTGAGTTTTTAGCCTTGATATGTAATGAAATAGAAATTTATGAATAAAATACAGTACAACTTTATTCCATATTGTTATTTTCTCTTTTCTTATTGAGTGTACTCTTTTATGTTTAAAATGTAAGGCATGTTAAACATATTGGCTATAAGGTAGCTATCTAATAATTTGCAAGTTTCTTCTAAGGGGAGAATTAAACTTTGTGAGTAGTTTCAGAGAGTACAACAGTAATTGAGGATTTGATATAACATTGTGGGAGTGACAGGGTAATTTGGAAGGCATTTTATCTGAGTTGTATGTAGGTTGTAAGGCATCCTACAATATTCTTATTTGTTTATCTCTGTTGATTTATACCTTTTGACTCTATAGCCCAAGGATAAACACTGGTCTAGAACTTGTTTGGTGATCCATCATCATCCAAAATATTTAAAACTATTCAAAATTAATTACCTTCAGAGCATATATTTAAAATCAATTGCACTCATAGAGTTTACAGTTGGAGTTTGTTGATTTCTTAAAGAGAAAATCAAATAGGTTATTCCTCCTAAATTCATAAGAATTGTAAAAGGAAAGAAAGATGAAATTCCTTATTATGTTGGTATCTGTCATCATCAAGATAATGATTTGGATTTTTAAGATTTTCCTCAGAATAATCATATTTATTTTCATTGTCATCTATGTATCCATATAGGAACAGAGCATTCAACACATAAGCAAAATCCACTCTAAAGATATTGCCAGGTCAGTAATCAATCATAGGTAAAACCTGCCTGAGTTAGTGGATCTCAAAAAAGAAGGAGGTGATAATAGGTATCCCCAGCGTTATCAAAATACCTCATCAATTAGTGTTTTCTCTTGCTTGAGTCAGAATTTCAAAGGCATTGGGAGTTATAGATTTATTCAATTATCCAAGCATTTTAGAGGCCTTGCAAGAAAAAACCCTAACACCCCTCTCAGTTGTGTGTTTTCCTTAAGGTCTAACATTTTATTCCAATTCACTAGAGAGTATAATTTTCCATCATTAATGTATCCATGCTGGAAGATCCATGTCAGACATGTCACATCACACTCATTGATGTCACCCTATCATCATAAGTTCATAATTGAGCACTATTAATTTAGTTTCCAGTGCACTGGAACAAAAACTTCATTCCAAATCACCAGTGAGCTAATGGTATGCAATGACTCATCACGTCATGCAAGAAGAACACATCAATGCACTAGCACACTAAGACAAAAGTTTTTTCATGAATCCCATTGCACTAGTGAGCTCATGAACAAAGAACTTAAAATAAACTTCGCGCATATTGAAAAATTCAAGGGTTAAGTTACATGCAAAGAGGAAATCTCTAGTGGCTAGGAGCCTAAGGGTATAAAACATAAGTATAACAATATTAATGCATTAGGAAATAAAAAAATAAAACTATCATGTGTCTCAATTATACTGACTTTGGGAAGGAAATTAGATCCTCCTAACATTTTCCCCAGAACTTAAAAGTCAAAATAAATGCGAGGTTGATATTGTGAAACTGTGAATTGGGAGCACATGTCCACATCAGTCAAATCAATAATCTCTCATCACAACTATGATATTGCAAAATCACAAACTGGGAATGCATGTCTAGACTCCACATTGGTCAAATAAAATAACCTCTCATCTCAACTATACTATTGTCAAACCATAAAATGGTAACATGTGTCTACATAGAAATGAATAAAGAACTCATAACAAATAACATTATCATCACATCAACTAATTTGATTGAAATTTGATGTGTTTGACATCCTTGGCTTAAATTTTAAATAATTCAAATTTAATACCATTTACTTCGTTGTTGGACTTTAATAAATAGAAAATATTTGGCTTTAGATTACTCGTATGCAAACTTAATGGTTTTTTTCTTTAAAGCCTTTTGGATTTCAATTTCCAAATAAAGAAAAAATAGATAGTTACAGTGCAAGAGTTAAAAAGTTACAAAAATTTTGTCCAGACTCCTAATGTACCACTGAGCTCATGAATAAGGCACTTAAAAGAAGCTTCACACATATTGCAAAATTCAAAGATTAAGTAGTATGCGAATGGGACATTGCTAGCGGCTAGGAGCCTAAGGGTATAAAACATAAATATAACAATATTAACACATTAGGAAATAAAAAAATAACACTAACATGTGTCTTGATTCTGGTGACTTTGAGAAGGAAATTGGATACTGCAAACATTTACCCCAGAAATTAAAATTCAAAATCAATGTTTGGCTGATATTGCAAAACCAAAAACTAGGACATGTGTCGACATTAGTAAAATCAAATAATATATTACCATAATTATAATATTGTGAAACTATGAACTGGGAACACATGTCCAAACTCTGCATCAGTCAAATCAAATAACCTCTCATCACAACTGTAATATTGTGAAACTATGAAATGGGAATACGTGTCTCCATATAAATGAATAAAGAACTTATATCAAATAGCATTGTTGTCACATCAATTAATTTGATTGAAATTTGATCTGTGTAACATCATTAGGTTAAGGGTTTTGGGGCCCCTTCAAAACTTGTCTTTTGTTGGGATTAATGGGAAGTAGTACTAAGAGGGGAGGGGTGAATTAGTACCTCTAAAACTTTTAACACTTTTCACCTTTCTTCATTATCAATCAATCTTTATTGTATTACAGACCAAATCTGATGTTCTTTCTTATGCATGTAGTATTAATTTATAAACTTAATTGTATGAAAAATTCATAGAAACATCCATGAAAGTAATCGACACATAACACAAGATATGCTATCGCAGAAAACTCATGTTAGGAAGTAAAAACTATGGTGGGGATGGCACCCACAAAACTTCACTATCTACAGAATGGAAGGGAGCTGGTTAAGGCTTACAATTTGATCATTTTTGATGATCTACCCTATTAGGAGTATTAATGTGGAGACCTGTTAGGATCTACTCTGTTAAGATCTTTAGCAACACTGATGTAGTGTGTACTCGGTTAAGAGATTTACAATAGGATTGTTAAATCCACCTTCCTTGAAAGGATTTCTTAAGTGTACCCCACTTGTTAGAATGTGTACAATATGTATGACCTGATTGTATGCAATCTATAATTGTTGATTACATATCCATTAAATCTTATAGTATATGAATATCACCTATAGTGATTGATTAATACCTTTTCCTGCTTGTTGGTAGCCTTGGTTTTGTTCTTGAAAATTGATTTGATCTTTGTCTGTGCATCTAATTGAATTTGTCTAATCCTTTAGATGCTCTCAGTGGCTAAAATCATCATTGGAAAATGTGTTTAAAATTGATTGAGCATCTATTTATACAAGTTCTTTGACCTATTTTAGAATCACGCATTATAATGTTAACTCTAGATCCAAGGTATACAACTTGACCTTGATCCTTTAGTTTGCATGTTTTAAATCAGTTAAACTGATAAAAGCAATAATAATTACATTTCTTTTCCCTCACATAATGGATTTAAAATAAATCAAGAAGCTAAATATAAAAATTCAGTGATTTATCTAGCATGGAAAGTCAAATCCACTTTTTGTGGGATGTAACTAACTCTCGATATCTAATTATCAGTGTGAACTGAAATTCTATCAATGTTCCTTCTTTGAATTGATCATTGGGTTCCCTTCATCTGTCGGGTTCCACTCTTTACTATTTCATTGGGTTGCACTGTTGGTTACTCGTCGGGTTCCTTTGTCTTTTCTATCATCAGGTAACACTGAATAGTGTTGTGTCAGGATGCTTTGTACTTAGAAATATTGGTAACCTTGGCATCGGCTAGTGTTGTGCCTTATCTATCACTGTAGTATAAACCGATGGTGTTTATCATGTTTTTCCTTACATATAATAATGGAAAAATATAATGTCTTCAATCTCCCCCTTTGACATTAGTATCAAAAACTGATATGTGTATAATACTAAAGTGTTTAGTATGTACACCGTGTATATATCCTTATCATTATATGACTCCCCCTAACTGTATGCATCTATATAGTATAATTATATGTACATGTATACTTGCCTTTGTACTATACATTCACCTTTTTTCTCTTTCCTCTTTCTAATGACTGACTATACATATAATTTCCCCCTTTTACTGACTGACTGTACATAGACTGACTATACATATCATTTCCCCCTTTTTTGATAATCATGATAATAATGTGCAACTTATAAGTTGTCAAAAATGTGCAACTTATATAGTGTCAAGTGTGTGGGAGTGACTGTTCTTGATATCTTCTATCATTTTCTCCCATTTCTCTTTGAGGAGTTCCAGTGCCATGTGCTCTAGTACAATCTTGGTATGCATATCATAAATTTTGTCTAGGACAAACATTTCTAGGGTGGCAATAAGTGCTCTTTCCTTTGTCATATGGTGTTGCAGTAATGTGAGAGTTGGTAAGAGTTGAGCTTGAAGCTCATTCACCTCATCTCTGAAATTTGTTTCTACAATCTGAATATCCTGTCTCAGCTTCCTAGCTTTCTTGAGCTGGTCATTGTGCAATTTGATTGCATCTTCAGTGTTTGTGAGACCTTGTGCACTGGCTTGAAGATCAGTACCAGTTTGTGCTATCTTATTAGTATACTCCTTTGTGAGTTGATCTAACATGCAAAAATTTTGAATTAAGACAATAGCTTCTAAAATTATAGGGTCCAATGTGCTTACCAATTTAGATAGCTTCACCTTTTGCAGTGCCACTTCTTGGTGTTGGAGATTTGATTTTGAACAATTGATTGATTATATGTTTGTCATTGATGACAACATATAATACACAATAGTACTTCTGTATGTACTTATCCATATGATGACATGAAGAATTGAATGGATAGATACATGTTGTTGACATGTTTATTATGCTATGTTCATACATGTAGACCCAGATATGATGTTTCAGTAAAGATATGTAATTTTGTTATTGACGGTTACAGTTTTGGAGGAATAACAGTTTAAGGCCGATGTATGTAATGTGTTTATTGAGTTGCGCCTATCTTCATGATATGTGTGTGTATATTCATGATTATTTATGAGCTATCAATATTACTCTAAAGGTGCCAAACATATTTCAAGAAGAATACAAAGTTATGGTTAAATTGGTGAAGCCAACTTAGTGAAGCGACACGTCTATTTAGTTTATACTTGCGCGGTTGTAATTATGCTTGCGCACTTAGTAGAGCCAAAAAGGATGTTATGAAGAGTTGTCTTATAGGTCCCATGATCTCATACTTTGAGAATGTACTTATAGAAGGTCGTTTGAGAAGAGAAGAGTTGCAAAAGACAGAGCTAAGAAAAGCAGAGTAGAGTGTTAAAGCAGCAGAGCTATATTTGTCATATGTTGATAATATAGATATTGAAGTTGAAGCTTTCAGAATATAGATAAGATTTTTGTAGTGCTTTACAAGAGGTTAAAGCATCAGTGCACAAAAGAAACTGATCAGAAAAGCAGTGTCACAAACAACAGTTCACCTTGTTGATATAGTGTGTATCAAATAACCAGAAGGTTGTAGCCTTCACCACTTGGACAGTGAGTCCACCACCCCTAATAGGGTCAGACCCTTAACCAGGTCACTATACTACTGCATTGTAATGAACAACTCCTAATAGGGTTGAATGATGTTTTAATAGGGATTACTATAAACCAGTATAGTTCTTTGTGGGTGCTAATTCCCACCAGGGTTTTTACCATTCGGTTTCCCCGTAATCAAATTGTTTGTTGTGTAATGTGTTATCTGAATGTGCATTTAATTTGTATCAATCTAGATTAATAAGTATAAGAAAAAGATAAAGTTGTTGATAACTAATTCACCCCCCCCTCTCAGTTATCCCTGAAGTATTCTAACACTTGGCTTATTTTCTCTGGTAATTTGAATTCATATTTCTTCTCAAGTCTTGCTTCCATAGCCTTTTTAGCATCTATATTCTAAGATGTGATAGCATCGGTGAGAACCACTAATTGATCAAGGATGGGAGTTGTTTGATCAACATCTGTGTTAGGTACAATTTGTTGAAGGATTCCTTTTGCAACTTCAAGTACCTTTGATTCTTTTGTGTCTTTTCTACGCTTATCTTGGATAGCTTTCCTCTCACAAAGTCTAGCATACATTTTTTCAATTCAATGGGATCCAATGTTCTAGGATCACATACTGGAATCTCAATTATTTCATCCAGAGTGACTGGATTTTTTTTCTTTCTCTTCTTCTTCCTTGAGATTTGTGTAGAAGAAAATGTATGAACTACCATTGCTAGTTCATTTTTTTTCTCTAAGGCACTCGGTGAAGGCTTTGTAGATGAAACTTATTGTGCCTTCTGCTCTAGGTTCACCTATTGGTTAGGTGAATATGTCTCTTCATCAACCTTGGGTGTTTCAACATATTTCTCTTCTATTTTCTTTTGTGGTTCATCTGTCTTTGCTTCTTCACTCTTCTCCTTTTTATCTTCTTCCTCTACTTGTTTTTCTCCTTTATTTTGATCAGTAGACTTATCTTGCTGATCATTGGTAGCGGCTTGCATTGGAGATATTCTTCTATGCAAATAATTGATTGTATGTTTTCCATTGTTGAAAACATATAATATATAGTAGGTATCCTATATGCAATTATCAGTACAGATGCTTTTGAGTTATGCATGTTTATTTCCATGGTGTATATATTTTCTAGTTTCTATGTGCATTCATGCAGAGTTAGATATGCAGTCTCAGTTGAGTTATGATTAATCAGTTATGGCAGTTATAGTTTCTGGAGTTTATCTATTAAGGAGCTGATGTAAATATAGTGCTTCTTGAGTTGCACCTATCTTTTGGATATGTATGTTTGTATTCATGTTTAGTTAGGAGTTAAAGATAATTATCCAAAGGCGCTAAATGTGTTTCAATAGAATCATGATGTTAGAGTTAATTTGGTGAAGCCAACTTTGTGAAGCGTCACGTCTATTCAGTTTGAGTTGCGTGGTTGTAATCTTTATTGCACACTTGGTTGAGCCAACAAGGAAGTTGATGAAGTGTTTCTAGATACCATCGTGACCTTATCCTTTGTGAAGATACATATAATAGTTCAGATATGTTCACTATGTGTTGAAAAATGAAGTGAAAAAGAAAAGACATAGAAGAGCAGAAAGTCAGAGAGAATAAGTTCAAGATCTATGTGAAGAAACAAAAGTTGATTGCAATTCATTGGAACTAATCAAGACAGTAGGTCTACTCAAATAGTTCATTTACTAGATATAGTGTATATCTATTGTACTAAAGGTTGTAGCCTTCACCATCTTAGCAGTGAGCTATTGGACAGTGAGTCCTCACCCTTAATAGGGTTATCTATAAAAGAATCCTAAGAGGGTCCGACCTTTAACCAGGTCTTTGTACTTCTTGCATTGTAAAGATCAAATCCTAATAGGGTTGTAAGATCTTCTAATAGGGATCATTATAAACTAGTGTAGTTATTTGTGGGTGCTAATTCCCATGGGGGTTTTTGCCTTTTTGGTTTCCCCATAATCAAATTGTTGAGTACTCTATTGTGTTATCTGAATGTGCATTTAATTTATATCAAATTACATTAAAGAAAGAGAAAGGAATTAAATTGACTAATAAATGATTCACCCCCCCCCTCTCAGTTATCCTTGGGGCTATTCCAATAGCTTGTTCTGTAGTTGTATCTTTTGATTCATCTGTTGTATCCTTTGTTTCTACATCACCCTTGTCTTCGGGTATGCTTGTATCTATGACAGTAGTTTCTTCATTTCCTTCTAGAAAATTGATGGCCTTCATTAATAATGGCATATTTTTCTGTCTACCCACCTATGCTGCATCTATATTTGTGTCTTTTTCATTTGTTTGAGCTTGTTGAACAGTGAAATCTTCATCATTTTGGATTTGTTCTGCAGGGTCCAGTCCTGTTATGTCAATGATGGAAGTGTCTGGCCATGTCTCATCAACAACATCCATGTCATTATTTCCTGGTGTCTTCAATGCTTGTTTCTTTTCTTGATCCTTAAGAGATATGAATATTACATCATCATCCTTTTGTTGATCCTTATCAAAATCATAGTGAGTAATATCTTAAATGTCAAGATCATCCATGACTTTATCTAGGTTAATGGGCTCAGTATCTTCAATATTATCCAAAGAATTTTGTGCTAGACTTTATTTATCTTTCTTCTCCTCTCTATGAGGTGTCTCGGTGAGAAGAAATTGATTCTCACAACTTGTTGATTTTGCAGGTAGATCAAGAATTTGTCTCCATTTAGCATGTGTCATGTTGTCCAGCTCTAAGAACTTATCCTGTAGTACCTTGTAGGCTCTTATCTTTGCCACAAATTTATTGGAATGATTCTTCATCATTTCTTTTATTTCTTCCATTTTGGATTTGGGAGGCATGAGTGTTACAAGTATCCTCTCCCTTGTTTCCTTTTCTATGTACAAAGCATAAGACCATTGTGCTGAAATTCTGTCACTCAGTTCTTTAGGAATTTTGTTAGAAAACTCAACTGGTACATATTTGAACTTGACCATATCCCTGATTATTACATCTTCTATTTTAATTTTTTTCCTTAGGCTCCATTTTTACCCATTGTTTAATTTTCCTATCAGTCATGGTACCTGTTGTAGCAATTGAATCAGTAGTCTCATCAATTGTTCTCGGGGTTAAGATTTTCTTTTCTACTTCAGGCTCATCTTGTTTTGAATCTTCAATGTCGGCTTTGGTCCTGATGAGTCTTCTCCTCCTTTTGGTAGGTTTTTTCTTCTTTGTTTGCTGCTTCCTCTTATAGGTCCCCACTTGACCTTTCTTAAGAGGTTTTGTATTATTCTTTGCAGCTTGGGTCCTTGTCCTTTGAGCTACTGTGGTCCTTGGTTTCTTGGTTGGAGGTGGAGGCACATCAAAATTTGTGGATTCAGAATCTATTTCATGCTCATCTTGCTCTTCACCAATGGCACTTTGTTCCTCAGTGTCCTCTATTTGTTCTATCTCCTCCTCATTTATCGATAGAAATTTCTCAAGATTCTTTACCATCTTGTTTTTCTTGTTGACAGCCTTCTTTATGACTATGCCTATTTTTATCTTAGATTTTTCCTCTTCATATGTTCCAAATCTTGGTTGCTTACTATCAAGTGGTTCATTTAATAGTGCATCAATTGCATTTTTTGCTTGATCTATGTTTATCTCATAGTCAAGTGGTGGTAACCAGGGTGTCCTTAGTACAACTAGTTTAATGTGAGTAAAGTCTAAATCCACCATAAAGCATATCTCATCCCTATTCTTTTCAATTAATTATTCAGGGATCCTTACTCTCTCCATTATCTTTTCCTTCAAATCAAGGAACTATTCATAATCACTGAATCAAATTTATCTCCTAGTGACTTGATAAGGTCACTTATTTGTAATGTGACTGGCTTTGTGGTGTCCCACTTCAATTTTCCAATTGAAGGAAAGTATTCTTGAAAATAAAAGAATATACACATTATAAGTGAGCCAAACTTACATGTGTTTGTCTTGGCAGACCTGATTGTTGTCATATTTTCATCAAGTTGCTTCAGTAGGATCTCACATAGATCCATTTGTATTCCTTTTGTGACAATCTTGTAAGTTGTTCTTACTATTGTTGATGCTATGTTGTTTATCCTACTAGCTTGAAAGATCTTGTACCCTATGACACATGCACCAAACCTTAGTTCCTCATTGGTGATGGTGTTTACCTTAATTCCTCAATTATCCCATACATCATTGGTGAGGTTTTGAACTTTTGGTTAAGATGGATGCTTGTGAGCTTTCCATTTTTTGGTAATAGGGTAACCTGCTATAGAATGTAATACATCCTTTGTAATCTTCTTGGGTTCATCCAACCATAACTTCTGATCATGCATTCTTCTTAGTACCAACCTAATCCAGGCAGTTTTGAAAACCCTTGGGAAATATAGGGCATTTGTTATCCCTTTTACTTGCAAGTGCTTTTTTTCTTCCTTTAGGTATCCTTGGTCATCACATAGCTTCTTATAAGCTTGATCTATCTCCAGATCACCAATCTCAACGATCTTGTAGTGGATATACACTCTAACGTCTTCTATTAGCAAAACCCTAGGTGGAATTTTTGAAAATGCGCAAGACTCATTGGGTTTTGAGGCAATCTTTGGGCATATCTTGTATTTTGGTTCCACACAAGTGCTATTCTTGATTAACTTAATGGAATTCTTCTTTTCACTCTTTAATTTGGCATTTATTGAAGTCATTGCCATTGTTTCAAATTTAGGGCTCTTTCAAAAATAATAACAGAGTTCTCAGTACGCTTGGTACTTGCTTCAATCCGTGTAACTTGTGAGTGATCTATTTGGAGTGCATTGGATCAATTCGAGGATGCTCTGCTAACTGCTCTCTTTTTGCTCTATTTTCTCATTTCACGTGGGAATAATGAAGTGCTTCTGTTGAGTATTTATACACTTTTTTCCTATGTCTTTCATAAATGCTCAACAACTCATTGGGTCATGAAGACGGTGTTCATCGGGTAAACTCTCAAATAACATTATCAGTGTTGACAGGATGCTCAGGATAGCTGTTAAGATTGTTTCTTTCACTGACAGATTTCAGAGTAGTGTCACAACAACATTGTAACTTTGCTTCCTTACCAATGGGTTTCGGTTTACATTAGTGACCTAGCCTTTTTATGTGTTGACCGATGATTCTTGGTAAGTGTAGACAACTCTTCCTTTTATGTTCATTGATGATTTTCAATATGTGTTTATCGATGGGGTTATTTTCTCATAATTTTAACAAGTAACATAATATGCATCTTTATTCAAGAAGATTTTCTCTATCTATCAATTTGTATAATGGAACTGATGCAAAATATGACTTGGTGTAGTGAGGTTCCATACTTACTTGCTCAACTTTTATGCGGGGGTGGTGATGTCACCAGGTCCATGGGATGAGGTGTCACCTACTGCATTGCTTGGTCCAGCTTCCTCAATGGTTTAAGCTTTCCTCCACATTTGATTTCTCATTTTCTTGATGTCTTCAATGGTGTTACCATTTGCAAAAGTGGTGGTTTCTGTTATTTGGTCTCTGTAGTCCTTCTTTAGATGTCCAACCTTATGACAGTGTAAACATGCCATTCTAGGGTTGGTCCAGCCTCTAGACCTTTTGGTCCATGTTCTCATGCAATTTGGAGCAATGTGACCATATATACCACATGTTGTGCAATTTATCCATGTATTGTAATCCCAAACATATGAATTACCGACTCTGCTCGATTTATATGAATTTTCTTTATTTTTGGGGTTTTCATGCTTCAATTTTATTCTTCTTGCATTCAAGAGATGTGTGTCCATGTATTTTGTAGGTGGGACAATACTTGTCCATATATGTTTCCTTCTTTGGTTCTTTCACCTTTGATTTACATTCATATGCTTTATGTCCTTTCTTGATATAATTATAACAATGTCCTATGAATGTAAATGTGGATTTAGGAATACCTTTTTCTTTGCTCCTACAAACATTTGAGGTGTGGCCTTTCTTTCCATAGTGATTTCATGTCAGCTTCCTTGGTTTAGGATTGATGTAGTCATCTTTTGGATTAGCTTCATTTGATGACTCTCCATGCTCAGTGTACCCTAGTCCAGTGTTGGTGTTGGGTCTTCTTTGTGCATTCAAGAATTCATCCATCCTTTTTGTACTTTCTTCATCTCTCTTAATCATGTCATTATGTTGTTGCTGAATTCTAACCTCATGCTTTAGTTTTTCATTCTCTTCTCTTAGTTCACTGATAATCTGTATTCTTTCAATGACTTCCATATTCATTCTGTTTGCTTCTTGACTCATAAGAATAATCTAATTTGTAACCTCATGGTGATGCTCTGTAAGTCTTTCTATCTCAGACTCCTTTTCTTGTAGCTTTTCTATGATCTTTCTTCTATCATCAATAGCTAGTGCTCTTTCTTGTTCATCTTGCCTAGCATTGTTCATGACATCAATCATTCTTACCATCTGTGTCTCTTGATAGATTTGCAGAGATTTGACTTTTCCATCCAGATGTAGATTTATTTCAGTTAGGCTTGTGATGCTCTCTTCTAATGTATCTAATTCTTTTCTTTTATTTGATCCTGAAGACTCAAATAAATTTGGAATCTCTTACTCATGATAATATGTCTCATTATAACAAGATGCTATATTCTTTTTTTCATCCAACAACTATCTCATGTTGATTCTAGCTTCTTTATACTGTTCATAGAACATCTAAATTTCAAGCTTTTTATTCTCAATATTTTTGTCAAGTTTTTACTTCTCCCTTGTATGATCTTTTCTCTTAAGCCTTTAAGCTTTCCAAGAAGAGACTCATCTTTGATACCAATTGTTGGGATTAATGGGAAGTAGTACTAAGAGGGGAGGGGTGAATCAGTACCTCTAAAACTTTTAACACTTTTCACCTTTCTTCATTAGCAATCAATCTTTATTGTATTACCATCGAATTTGATGTTCTTTCTTATGCATGTAGTATTAATTCATAAACGTAATTGTATGCAACATTCATAGAAACATTCATGAAATTAATAGACACATAACACAAGATATGATATCGCAGAAAACTCTTGTTAGAAAGTAAAAACTACGGTGGGGATGGCACCCACAAAACTTCACTATCTACATAATGGAAGGGAGTCAGTTAAGGCTTATAATTTGATAACTTTTGATGATCTACCCTATTAGGAGTATTAATGTGGAGACCTATTAGGATCTACTAAGTTAAGATATTTAGCAACACTGATGTAGTGTGCACTCGGTTAAGAGATTTACAATAGGATTGTTAAATCCACCTTCCTTGAAAGGATTTCTTAAGTGTACCCCACTTGTTAGAATGTGTCAATATGTATGACCTAACTATATACAATCTATAATTTCTGATTACAGATCCATTAAAGTTTACAGTATATGAATATCACCTATAGTGATTGATTAATACCTTTTCCTGCTTGTCGGTAGCCTTGGTTTTGTTCTTGAAAATTGGTTTGATCTTTGTCTGTGCTTCTACTTGGATTCTCTTTTCTAATCCTTTATATTCTCTTAGTGGCTACAATCATCATCGAACAATGTGTTTACAATTGATTGAGCATCTATTTATACAAGTCCTTTTACCTATTTTAGAATCACGTATTACAATGTTAACTCTAGATCCAAGGTATACAACTTGACCTTGATCCTTTAGTTTGCATGTTTTAAATCAGTTAAACTGATAAAAACAATAATAATTAAATTTCTATTCCCTCACGTAATGGATTTAAAAAAAATCAAGAAGCTAAATATAAAACTTCAATGATTTATCTGACATGGAAAGTTAGATCCACTTTTTGCGGATGTAACTCACTCTTGGTATCTAATTGTCGGTGTGAACTAAAAGTCTGTCAGTGTTCCAACTTTGAACTGATCGTCAGGTTCCCTTCATCTTTCGGGTTCCACTCTTGACTATTTTTTTGGGTTGCACTGTTGGTTACTCGTTGGATTCCTTTGTCTTTTCTGTCATCGGGTAACACTGAATAGTGTTGCGTAGGGATGCTTTGTACTTAGCAATATCGATAACCTTGGCATCGAGTAGTGTTGTGCCATGTCTATTGGTGTATTATAAACCAATGGTGTTTATCATGTTTTTCCTTGCATATACTAATGGAAAAATATAATGTCTTCAGTTTTTACCCTAATCAAAAACATCATTGGCTTCAGGTTTAAACAATTGAAATTTTATACCATTTACTCAAATTTCAGACTTTAATAAATAGAAAATATTTGGCTTTAGATTACTCACATGTAAACTTAATGGTTTTTGGCTATAAAGCCTTTTGGATTTAAATTTCCAAATCAAGTAAAAATAGATAGTTACAGTGCAAGCGTAAAAATAGTTATGTAAATTTTGTCCCAACTCTGAATGCGCTAGCGAACTCACAAACAAGCCACTTAAAAGAAACTTAGCGCATATTACAAAATTTAGGGGTTAAGTTACATGTGAAGGGGACATCGCTAGCAGATAGGATCCTAAGGTTATAAAACATAAGTTTAACAATAATAATGCATTAGGAAATAAAAAATAGCTCTAACACATGTTTCAATTCTGGTGACTTTGAGAAGGAAATTGGATCTTGAAGACATTTGCCTTGGAACTTAAAAGTGGAAATCAATGTGTGGCTGATATTGTGAAACTGTGAACTGGAAACATGTGTTTGCATTAGTCAAATCAAATAACATTCTCACCACATTAACTAATTTGATTGAAATTTGATCCGTGTAAAAATTTTCACTTAAGGTTTAAACAATTGAATTTAATACCATTTACTCATATGTTAGACTTTAATAAATAAATAAAATTTGGCTTTATATTACTCACGTGCAAATTTAATGGTTTTTGGCTATAAATCATTTTGGATTTCAATTGCCAAATCAAGTAGAAATAGTGAGTTACAATGGTGATTTCTGTTATAAGAAAAACATTGGCTAACTTATCCCTTTGCACAATGGAAAAAATGGAACCTTTTTGGGGGGTGATGCATCATGACAGAATGAGAAACATTTCCTACTTTGAGAATGATGAATTCATATGCAATGTTTCAATCCTCCTAGGTCATGATTATCTTGCAGTGGAGGGTCTTTATAGGTTAAATGTAGGAATTTCATCACTTCTTGTTTGGAATGTGTATGAGAATCATGCACTGCATAGGTCATATGCAAGTAAAGGCATCAATGCCATCAAGGATTACCTCTGCAAAAAATAGACTAAACATGGATGATGTATTCCAAAGGGAAGGACAAAGGTGAAGGATAAACATGGACAAGGTCATCCAAAGGGAAGCACAAAGGTGAAGGCTAAAAATGGACAAGGCCATCCAAAGGGAAGAATAAAGGTGAAGGTGAGAAGGGTCAAATTTGGTGTGGCAAGGTTGTCGAAGAAAGAATAATAATGGTGTCTCCACATGATTCTTGTCTATGTTTTTATTTATAGGTTGGGAACTTGGGTGTGGACTCAAAGCGGGGAAACTGGTTACTTCAGAAGAACTCCATTTTTTGTAATGTTATGTAAACTTTATCAACCAACAAAATTGTTACACTTTTTATATTTATATAATTCGCCAGTATATTTATGTAATTTTCCAATATAATGATTTTAATAGTTTTAATATAAAAGAGTAATTTGCCACAAAAAAATTATGGTTTTGTATACTAAGTAAATAACACCAATAAAATGACTACATTGGTTTTGTACTGATTGTTTGTAGTGCGCCAATAAAATAAATTGCCAAATTATTTATTATATTTATTTGAATACAAGGCAAAATTTCCAACACTATTATGATTCTCTAGCACATGGAAAAAAAAATGGTTCGCTAACAATTCTCCACTAATTCTGGGTGATTGCAAATGATTAGCCAACAATAATAATTTTATGTTTTCACAAGAAACAAAAAATTCACCTATATAATTACATTTTATTTCTATGAGTACCGAAAAATTTGTCAATATTTTTCTACTATTCCCAAGGGGTCTTAAATTTATCACTGACAATCACACACTTATATAACTAAGGGAAACACTTCCTGAATGAAAACGTATAAGCCCATGGGACCTATTTATCCATTCCTCCTGCAGGCAATGATTTTCAATTTCTAAGTTGCAAACAATGGTGGCAACATGTCATTTAATTTTGGCAATCCTACGTCGAGCATGCCCTTTAAAAATCTCTAAACTTATTAAATCTTGGTTGTAGCGAATCTATTTGGATACTCAAAATATTTTGACAAAAATCTTCATTACTTAATGGTCTATACTGATAAGAAATCCTCTGCAAACTTAACATTAGGTGTCGCTTCTTTCTTGGATTCCTCAAACTTCATTTTTGCATTCAAATGCACCATCAAATGGTCTTGACCAAGATTACCAGGCACATTTTTTATTACATGGTACTACATGGAAACACACAATTGGTTTTACTATATATGGACCCAATCTAAGCTCCATTTCTTGCACCTCGCTCACCCACTATAAAATTTAGCAACCTGGGTTAACATAACGCTCAGTTTTGATGATAGGTTGGCCACTCGATGGCACGTTGGAAGGTTTCCTTTATTCTATCATGCCGACAAGTATGAAATAACATGTGAAAATCATTACCCACATGGAGAATGCTATAAGAAGGGGTGGTCGCTAGCTGACGAGTTAGAATATTTATTTTCTTCCAATGCGGTGGCGCATCCAACATGGAGCTTCCACCGTGGATGACCAAAATTATCATTCCTAACACAGTCTTCTGAGAGAAGGAATAAAATTAATAAAGATGAAAATATTTAAAAACTTCCTTCGAAAAAGAGACATGTGTCTATGCCTTTATTTGTATACATAAATTTTAATTATATAGTTAAAACTTAAAGTTAATTAACTATAATCAGTTCATTCACAAATAGTTGTTGGATGATAGAAGATCAACATAAGGTCTATTTCAGGCCAAAGTTGTGAAGCATTAAAAACTATTCAGAAAGTTTTGGAAAACTTACACATGTAACGGGCCACTCTTCAGAGAGGAGGAATAAAATTAACTAGCAATTGCACCTTGGTGTGCAATGGGTACATTGAAGATATGTGGAGGGGAAGCATAAAATGTGAGATTTGCAATGAGTTGAACAAAAGTGCAGTCCTATTAATGTAAAAGAGAGTATTCCTCTCTCTCTCTCTCTCTCTCTCTGTGTGTGTATATATATATATATATATATATATATATATATATATATATATATATATATTTCTCTTTCTTTTCCCTATCTCTGTATCTTTATCTCTTCTTCTACCTCATTATCTTTCTATTTCTCTCACTCTCTTCCTCCATCTTCCTCTCCATATCTTTATATTTATCTTGTTCTTTCTAGGTCTCCCTCTCTCATTGTTTCCTTATATATATATATATATATATATATATCAATCCCTTTCTCCCTTTTCTTTATCTATCACTTTTCTTTAAATACCAAATCATATATATATATATAATTTTAGAATTTTTATAAATTAACTATAGATACATTAATCAAATTATTACATATTTTTCATTTATTTACTATTATTTCTATTTCTATTTATTTGGAGGAAAAAATAATATTTTATTAAAGTAATAAAAAAATAATACAAATTGAATTGAAAGTAAATCTAAATTAGCAATTAAAACAAAATTAGACTAAATGCAAAATTAAAATATAAATATTAACAAAAAAAATTAAAAAAATATAATAAGCATTGAAGTTAATCAATTAACAACCAAATCTTAAATAAACTAATTGTTAAAGTTAATAATAAATGTAAAAATTTGAATTATACAATAAAATTATAAAAATTAATGTCAAATATTATAAGTAATGATGATATTAAAATAAATTTGTATTATATAATAAATATTTGTTTCATCATTATTATATTGTTATTCCTATTATATTGTCATTATCATATCACAATATTATTTATTAGTATATTATCTTCTATAAATATTTCTATTATTATAATAATATTATATCTTTATATTTTTATATTTTTTATTATTTTCTATATGTTTAAAATATAATCTATAACAATATTATAGTTAGTATTTTCATTATTATTATTATTATAAAATTTACTATAATCAATTCATTGATGAATAGTCGTTGGATGATAGAAGATCAATGACAAGTCTATTCCGAGTCAAAGTTGTGAAGCATAAAAAATTGTTCAAAAAGTTTCCAAAAAATAGACATGTGTGACAAATCAATCTTCAGAGAGGAGGAATAAAATTAATAAAACTACGATACTACGTCGATCATTGTACAAATTTTGTCATTTATTCTTTGAGGCTTATGTAATTAAGGGAGTTTTTCTTTGGAATAACTAGCTAACTAGGGAGATTCGTAAATAAGATTGAGGGACATAATAGAGTTTGTTTGCATTAATCTGTGTATTCATCACTGCAAATTCAAGAATCAAATTCTGAGTAAGATACCAAACACCTATAGTTTTATTGTTAAACTAGGGGTTAAGATTTACATTTTTGAGCTTGTGTATCACCATCTTTTAACCATTACTAGCAATGGGAAAAATGAAAAGCACAACGAAAGAAAATATACACTTTACTAAACTAGTTAAAACATAGGTTTCCCTGATGAATACCATGATATTTATGATCTTGTGCTCCATGGTAATAAAACAACATAAATTATATTTTCCTTGTAGAATAAGTCGGCAACTAGCACTAACAGGTCAAAAATTTCATGTTCTTAACAAAATGTTAGGAGTGCAGACAAATAAAATTGCATCGTGGGATATTGCATAGGGACTCTCGTGATGTTACGTCAAGTTTTCCCTTGCCAGAAAATTTTCATGGCATGCGCCCAAAATTATGATGAAAGTAGAAGAGAAATTAAAAATAAGATTACACAAAAGGAAAATTTATCCATCACCGAGAAAGAATTTAAAAGTTTGTTGGACTTAGGGCTTGGAGCAGAAAACTCAAACATCCACATTGACCTACAAAATCTTGCAAAGGGTTATGAAAGAGTCAATGAAGATGAGAAAGATAAATTTATCAGAGGTATAATAGAGGATGGTGTAAAATTAGATCACAATCACAAACCTCCTTATAATGTTGATATTTTTTTCCTTGGGTATTGGATACTATTTTCCTACTAACATTTTGCCTCAAATTGGAAATTAATAGGGAAGTGGGTGTGATCCTTCTTCAAATGATATTTAATGTCCATTGTATTTCTCAACCAATAAGATATAATTTTGTTGATCACATTATTCAATCCGTGCACAATCAATTTGTAATGATGAAAAGAGGTTCCTCTGAGGCATTTAGGTTCACAACCTACTTGTGTCATCTTCTTTTGGTAAAATATCATGGAACAATAGAGACCAACAAGCTTGACATTTAGGTGTATAAGAATGATAATCATAAGAATAGAAAAGTGGCTCCAATATATGAATGAGAACCTAAGATAAGGATGCATGGTAAAAGATGGAACTACACTCATTTTGTAGACATTTTTTGGCACCAATGTATCATGCAATTAAAAACACTCCAATGCCTATATTGCATGTGTCTTGTAGAGATTGCATTCAACTTGGATCTGTAATACAATTGGTGGAGTGGTTCCTCATGAAATAATTTATTGTGTTAAGGTTTTATGGATCGGGAGTAAAACCCCACAAAATTCCAATACATGTGATATCTAGAGGGTTTTTGCATTGAAATATGTATGGAAAATAGAGAGTATAAATGGAATTTTTTATGGTCAACAAAAGAAGAGCATATTTCCTGAATATTACCTTCCTCATGTGGAGGGTTAACATTTGATTAAAAAAAGCATTCAGTGTGGCACATGAATTTTTAAATTTTTCTTTATGTTTATGTTGTCAGTTACTAGCAGTATGATCTATGCAAAGTCATTCAGGAAAGGCTTGTGGTGAATAGGAATGTTGCAAGTAGAATTCAACATGAAAGTAAACCATTTCTAGAAATGTTGAAAAACAAGGATTCTTGGGATGACATAAAAAAGAGATGGTGGAAACTATTGTTTCCAAAAGTATTTCTCTACAAACATTATCAACAAAAATTATGGCATTGCACCAACAGAGAACAATAGAGAAGGGCATCCAAATCATGAGTTTTGACAATTTTTACAAAAAATATGATCTTCCAAGTACTAAAAAAATTCTCCAGAATATCTGTTTAGATCTTGTGTAGACATGCACTAGACTAATAAAAATCACTAAATTTTGGAATACGAGGAAGAATCTAGGTGAACCAAAGACTAGTGAATATTTTAAATATATTGAAGAGGATTTTGAGTTTAATGAATTGTGAAATTAGGAGAATCCCATGTTTGAATTACTGGAATGATGTACTGAGAGGGGAGGGGTGAATCAGTACCTCCAAATTTTTTTATGTGATTGGCCCATTAACCTTTGTGTCATCAGATTTGTACATTCACCTATCTATCTATTCATCTTTCTTTATGTATGTGAAATCATAACATAAGTTCTTTACATGTGTAAACATTCAAGAAAAATACATGAAATTAAATAACACATAACACAAGATATGATATCACAAAAAACTCATGTTAGGAAGTAAACACTATGGTGGGGATGTCTACCCACAAAAATTCACTATCTACAAATAAGAAGGGAGCTAGTTAAGGCTTACAATTTGATCACTTTTGATGATCTACCCTTTTAGGAGTATTAGAGTGGAGACCTGTTAAGATCTACTTCATTTTAAGCTTTAGCAACACTGTTAGGTGTGCACTCTATTAAGAGATTTATCAAGAACTGTTAAGTCGACCTTCTACAAAAGGATTTCTGATGTGATACACTTGTTATAATGCAATCTACATTATAAATGTTGATCTTATAGTATATGCAATCTCTAATTTATGATAACAGATCCTATAAAGCTTACAATGTATATGTAATCACCTTGAGTGATTGAATGATACCTTGTCTCTGCTCGTCGGTAGCCTTCTCTGTGTTCTTGAGAACTGATGTGATCTATTTGTGAACTTTGCATGAATTCACTTCTACTTCTTAGATGCTCTCCATGGCTAAAATTATTTATCAACTCATTACCTATTACAAATGATTGAACATCTATATATACTAGTTTCTAGGTCCATTCTTGATTGATGCTTTTCAAGTTTTAACTCTAGATTCAAGGTTTACAACTTGACCTTGATCTTTAGTTAGTTATGTTTTAGATCCGTTAGGATGATTTAAAACATTTACAATATGCTTTCTTGACCCTCAAGTAATTTTTTAAAATAAATTAAAACTCTATAAATAGAATTACAATGTTTTATCTGACGTGGAAAGTCAGATCCACTTTTTGTAGGTTCTGTAACTAACTATCAATTCTGATGGTTGGGCTGATCTGTCAATCTGTTAGTTTTCTTTCATTCTTTACTCTTCTGCTCCATCGGTGTCCCTATATTGAGCTGTTCATTGGGTTCCTTTCCTTTTCTGCTCTGTCGATGATGTTCACAAAACTATACCGTTGGTTTAGTAATTTTGGATCCGTCGTGAAAACTATTTCGTCAGTGATGTCCTTTATGCTTTGTCATCAGTTTCAACACTTGATAGTGTTTGTCAGGCAATTATATACTTAGCATTTTTATGACAAGCATTTTCATCTCATCGGTTATGCAGTGTGTTATCTATCAGTTATGCCTATATCGATGACCTTTATCATGTTTTTCACTTAAGTATACTAATGGAAAAATTTAATGTCATCAATCTCCCCCTTTGACATTAGTATCAAAAACTAATATGTGCAACATACTTAATGTATTAGTATTTACACCTTTGTATACTTCATTCTTAGTCATTTTTCCTTTAGTCATGAAATGACTCCCCTATGCATATGTCGGTAAGTGTAAGTTTATGTACATATGATTGCCTTCCTTTTTTTTGATATTTGATATAGTGTATATATTCATGTTATATATACAACATACATATATTTTTCTCTTTGTGATAATGTAGTATATTGTACATATGTACTATTCATTCCTCCTTTTTTGATAATAAAGGCAAAGATACTTACAACTTGTCAAAAATGTGTGAGTGTGAGGCTTTGATTTCCTCCATCATCTTCTCCCATTTCTCCTTCAAAATTTCTAGAGCCATGTGCTCAAGTGATATCCTCACATGCATATCGTAGATGTTGTCTACCACAGACATCTTTGGGGTTGAGATCAGATTCTTTGCATCTGTAATGTGTTGTTGCAGAGTGGTGAGGTTTGGAAATATGTGATCATGTAGCTCGGTAACCTCATTTCTAAACTGTGTCTCTACATCCCATATCTCTTGTCTTAACTTGTTTACCTCTGTGATCTTGTCATGATGCAACTTTATTGTATTTGCATCAGAGGTTAAAATTTGTGCACTCACTGTTAGATCTGAATCTAGCTGGGACAACTTTTCACTATTCTCTTTGGTGAAATTTTCAAGTGTGCACATTTTTTGAACTAAGGTAATAGCTTTTGCAATCATAGGTTCTAATTGACTTTCTAATTCAGAGAGATTTACCTTGTTCTCTGCCACTTCTTGGCTGGTCTTTTCAACTAATTTATGTTGATACTTCTTCTCTGATCGTTCTTCCATTGCCTACTCTGCATCTACACTTTGAGTAGTGATGGCGTCGGTAAGAAATGTAATTTTTTCCATGATTGGTGTGTCATTTTCAAATTTTACCTCAGGAACAAGTTGATGTAGTATATCCCTAGCTTTTTCAAGTGCTTGGGCTTCCCTATGTGCCTTTTTCATTTTGTCTTCTATAGCTTTTCTTTGACACATCACTCCAAATGTTTGAAGTGTTTCAGTATCTAATGTAGATACATCCCACTTGGGTATTTCAATAACCTCATCAATTGTTACAACCAAGATGTCTTTCTTCATTACTTTCTTCTTCTTCTTCTTTGGTTGGGAGACAAATTGGTGAATTACCATTTGTAGATCTTGAGATTAGATTGATTTGGTAGGTGAAGGTCAAGAAGATGAAGCTTCTTGTTGCTTCTGTTCTGTGTCCACCTTTTGGTTTTGTGAAGACGTCTCTTCATTGGCCTTGGGTGTATCAACATATTTTTATTCCTTTTCCTTAATGCTTTCATCTTGCTTAACTTATTCACTTTTTCTTCATCCTTCCTCAATGTTTAATCTTTGTTAATATCTTCTCCTTTGTCTTTTTCAGTAGACAACTCTTGTTGAGTGTCAGTTGCATCTTTCATCTCTGTGTTTGTATCTTTTTGAGTGTTTGATGCATCTTTATTTTATTCATTACCCATGTCCTCGGGTATGTCATCATCTTTCTTAGATAATTTTTCCTGACTTGATTCAATATCAATAGCTTCTATCAATATTTTCATGTTGGTCGGTGTATTTACTTCTGCAGTGTCATTAAGTGTGTCTTGTCCGTCGGTATTACCTTGTGCAACAGTGATATCTTCATCTTTTTGCACCTCTTTTATAGGGTATTTTCATGTAATGTCATTAACGATATTATCCAACCATGTTTCATCATTGACATCCTCATTTATGTTACCTTTTATTGTCAATTCTTCTTTGGTAACTTTTGCTTCATCATCCAAGTCAATATGAGTTGGGCTTGGTGGAATTTGTCTTGCCTCACTTTGAGTTTTTTCAAGAGTAGTGTCGGGCCATACCTCATCTACAACTTCAGTATGTTTGTGGCCTACTGTATCACTCTCTTATTTGTCCAATTCCATTAATGAATCATCCTGTACATCTTTAGTGATGATGTGTTCTTTCTCTGGGCTAGCTTCCTTAGTGGGCGTGTTAAGTATCTTGCTCCACTTCTTAATTCTTTCTTGATCTAGCTCAATTAGCTTCCCTTTGAGAAATTTGTATGCTCTCATTTTGGGTGAGAACTCCTTTTCATACTTTTCCAACATTTTATGTATTTCTTCCTTCTTTGAGTTAGAAGGCATAAGAGTAACAAGTACTCTTTCTCTTATCTCTTTTTCCTAGTGAAGTGTAAATGTCCATCTTGCAGACAATCTCTCTATTAGTTCCTTGGGTACGTCATATTGTGAGAATTGAAGTGAAACATAATGGTGTTTGTACATTTTAGCTATTATAGCTTCTTCAATTTTGTTTTGATCCTCTGGATCAAATTTCAACCATTTCCTAATGTCAGGATCAGAAATAGATTATGATTCTAAAATGTTCTTACATATTTCATCAATGGTCTTTCGAATCAAGGGTTCTTTCCCTTTTTGTACTTCTATGTCAACTTCATCCATAGCTGAGTCTTCTAGATCTTTTCTTGTTCTATTTAACTTCCTCCTTTTGTTCTATTGCCCCTTTGGTGAGACTGGTTTCCTCTTGTAGGTTCTCATTCTTCATTTCTTTAATGGTGAAGGAGTTGTTTCCTTTGTTGTTTTGCTTCTTGTCCTTGAAGCATTAGTTGTTATTGATTTCTTAGGTGGAGGAGGAGGTGGTGAATATGACTGTGTGGCCTCTGAATCACTCTTTTTTGTATCTTCACTGATAGGTGACTGGCCCTCAATTTCTTCCTCCTTGCCTTCTATTTCCTCTTCACGTTCTTCAGAAACTGCAAATTTCTTGGTTAAGTCCTTAATCATTTTTTTATTCTTGTTTACAATTTATTGACAACAAGATCTGACTTGATTTTTGGTTTGGCTTCTTCATAAGTGTCAAATCTTGGTTGCTTGTTGTCCACTGGTTCATTCAATAGTGCCTAGATGCACTTAGTAGCTTGTCCTATTTTGATCTCATAATCTAGTGGTGATATCCAAGATTTTCTAGGTACTGCTGGTTTGATATAGGTAAAATCAGTATCTACCATAAAACATATGTCATCCTTGTGTTCTTCTATCAAACTCTTAGGTATCCTTGTTCTAGTTTTCATCTTTTCCTTAAATCCTTTGAAATAATCATTCATTAGGTCATCAAAATATGTACTTAATGATTCTATGTGCTCACATATCTATATGGTGACTGGTTTGCTTGTGTCCCATACTACTTTGCCTATGGAAGGAAAGTATTCTTAAAAGTAAAAGAATATCCACATAATAAGAGAACCAAACTTACAAGTGTTTGTCCTTGAAGACCTTATGGTGTTCATGTTCTCCTCAAGTTGAGTTAACAATATTTTTGCAAGATCCATCTTCTTTCCTTCTTTGATGATCTTGTAGGTTGTGCTCATAGCAGTGCTTGCTATGTTGTTCATTCTACTAGCCTGAAATATTTTATATCCTATCACACATGCACCAAACTTAAGTTCCTCATTGGTGATGGTGTTAACCTTGAGACCTCTTTTGTTTGATTTTGCACCTGTCAACTTTTCTACTTCCTTCAAGGATGGGTGCTTGTGACCTTTTGGCTTGTTGGTTGTGGGATATCTAGTAACCACATGAATAACATCTTTTTTTATTTGTTTAGGCTCATCAAGACATAATGTCTGGTTATGCATTCTGCTAAGAACTATTTGTATCCATTCTATCTTAAAAACCCTAGGAAAGTGTAATGCATTTGCTAGACCTTTCACTTCCAGATGCTTATGCTCTTCTTTCAGGTTTCTAGTTTCATCACATAGTGCCTTATAGGAATTGTCTAGGTCTAGATCTCCTAATTCCAAGATCTTCCAATGTGTATAGGACCTTACGTCCTCTACCAGCAAAACCCTAGGTGGGATTCTGGAGAATGCTCCAGAATCATCAGGTTGTGATACAATTTTTGGGTGTAACTTGTATTTAGGTTCAACACAAGTACTGTTGCTAATAAGATTAATCATTTTCTTCTTATCCTCTTTCATTATTGTTGTTCTTGAAGTAGATGCCATAGTATTTTGAAATGTAGGGCTTTCTGTAACTTAAACAATATAGTCGATGATTGTAGGTACTTATTGAATCTCTCTGATCGCTTGTGAATCTTTTGAGTCATGTGGGAATCTTGCTAAGGTTTCACTTCAATGTGCTCTTCAATCACTCTACTTAGCTCTACTTTCTTGCTCAAAAATTGCGGGTGCAAAATGGGTTCTTTCGTTGCGCTTTTATAACTTTTGTGCCCTAAGTTGTTATTAATACCCAACAACTCGTTGGTATACAAAGAATGAGTTTGTCGGTTGTGGCATAAATAAAATCATTGGTGTAGGCACAAGGTGTTGGGCTAGCTAGCAGCTTTGGTAATTTCACTGATGAATGTCAGTAAAATGGCAACGGCAATTTCTATCGGTTCAAAGATCACTGATGTCTATCAGTTACACTTAGCGACTTGGCTTTTGTGTAATGCCTGATATATTTTGGTAAGTAGTGTCAACTTTACTGTGTGTGTTTGTCGATGCTTATTTGTACCCTTTTACTGATGGAATTTTTTGATAACATTACAAGTGACAATATAGTGCATCTTCAATAATGCTAATTTTGTCAATATTATCAATGTGTAATGTAATTGATGCATAATATAATTTCTCATAATGCAGTTCCATACTTACTTGTGTAGCTTAGTTGGGAATAGTGATGCCACCAGATCCATTGGATGTGGTGTCATCATTTGCATTTCTTGTTTTAGCACCTTTAGTGTTTGTAGCTTTTCTCCACATCTTGTTTCTCATCTTCTTGATGTCATCAATGATGTTTTCCATTGGGATAAGTGCTTGTGTTTGTCAGTCAGTCTTTGCAATCTTTTATCACATGTCCAACCTTATGACAATGTAAACATGCCATACCTGGATTGGTCCATCCTCTTGGTCTTCTAGTCCATTTTCTCATATAGTTGGCAGAAATATGACCATACCTTCCATGTGTTGTGTATTTTACCCATGTGTTATAGTGCCAAACATATGAGTTACTGATTCTTGTTGGTTTGTAGCCATTATTAGGTTCTTTTGGTGTCCATGCTTTCTTGTTCTTTTTCCAGCACTCTTGATGTGTATGTCCATTCATTTTGTAGGTAGGACAGTACTTGTCCATGTAGGTTTCCTTCTTTGGATTTGTCACCTTGGATTTGCATTTATGTGCCTTGTGTCCTTTCTTGTGACATTTATAACAATTACCAATGAAAGTAGATTGTGATTGAGGAATACATTTCATTTTGTTTCTGCAAATGTTTGAGGTGTGGCTTGGTTTTCCATAGTGATTGCATGATAGCTTCTTGGTTCTTGGAGTTGCATAAACATTCCATTGATCTGATTGATTATATGATTCTCCATTGTCGGTGTAACCTATACCTGTGTAGTTGTTGACTCTTCTTTGTCTGTCAAGAAAATCCATTATTTTATTTCTATCTTCAACTTTCTTGATTAATTCATTGTGCTAATTCTAAATTTTGACTTCATGCTTTAGCTTCTCATTTTCTTCTCTTAGCTCATCGATGATCTATATTCTTTCAATGAGTTCAGTATTTAATCTATTTTCCTCTTGACTCACAAGAATGATCTAATTGGTAATCTCATGGTGATGATTAATAAGTCTTTGAATATCTAATTCTTTTTCTTGTAGCTTCTCTAGGATTTTCCTCCTATCATCAATAGCTAATGTTCTCTCTGATTCATCTTTTCTTGAATCATTCATGACATCAATCATTTTTACCATCTGAGTCTCTTGACCGATTTGCAAAATCTTGATTTTCTCTATCAGATGTAGATTGATCTCTTGTAGACTTGCAATCTCTTCTATTGATGTGTCTAGTGCTTTGGTTGTTGCGGATTCAGTTGAGTTGAAGTAATCTGGGATCTCCTCTTCTTGATAATATTTTTCATCAAGCCTAGTTTCCATAATCTTTCTTTGATCAAGAAACTTTCTCATGCTTACTCTTGCCTCTTTGTACTACTTGTAGTAAATCTGAATTTGTAACTACTCATTCTCAATAGTCTTGTCCAGTCTGTACTTTTCCATTGTCTTGATCTTTTCTCTTAAGTCTTTAAGCTTTTCAAGAAAGAGACTAAGCTCTGATACCAATTGTTGGAATTACTGGGATGATGTACTGAGAGGGGAGGGGTGAATCAGTACCTCTAAATTTTTTTATGTGATTGGCCCATTAACCTTTGTTTCATCAGATTTGTACATTCACCTATCTATCTGTTCATCTTTCTTTATGTATGTGAAATCATAACATAAGTTCTTTACATGTCTAAACATTCAAGAAACATACATGAAATTAAATAACACATAACACAAGATATGATATCACAGAAAACTCCTGTTAGGAAGTAAAAACTGCGGTGGGGATGTCTACCCACAAAACTTCACTATCTGCAGATAGGAAGGGAGCTGGTTAAGGCTTACAATTTGATCACTTCTGATGATCTACCCTGTTAGGAGTATTAGAGTGGAGACCTGTTAAGATCTACTTCGTTTGAAGCTTTAGCAACACCATTAGGTGTGCACTCTGTTAAGATATTTATCAAGAACTTTTAAGTCCACCTTCTACAAAAGGATTTCTAATGTGATGCACTTGTTAGAATGCAATCTACATTATAAATGTTGATATGATAGTATATGCAATCTCTAATTCCTGATAACATATCCTATAAAGCTTATAATGTATATGTAATCACCTTGAGTGATTGAATGATACCTTGGCTCTGCTCGTCGGTAGCCTTCTTTGTGTTCTTGAGAACTGATATGATCTATTTCTGAACTTTGCATGAATTTACTTTTGCTGCTTAGATTCTCTCCATGGCTACAATTACTTATCAACTCATTACCTATTACAAATGATTTAACATCTATATATACTAGTTTCTATGTCTATTCTTGATTCACACTTTTCAAGTTTTAACTCTAGATTCAAGGTTTACAACTTGACCTTGATCTTTAGTTAGTTATGTTTTAGATCTGCTAGGATTCTTTAAAACATTTACAATATGCTTGATTGATCCTCAAGTAATTTTTTAAAACAAATTAAAACTCTATAAATAGGATTACAATGTTTTATCTGACATGGAAAGTCAGATCCACTTTTTGTGGGTTCTATAACTGATTGTTAGTTCAGATGGTCAGGTTGCTATGTTAGTCTGTCAGTTTTCTTTCATTCTTTGCTTTGTCGATCTTCTGCTCCATCGGTGTCCCTATATTGAGCTGTTCATCAGATTCCTTTCCTTTTCTTCTCTGTCAGTGATGTTCACAAAACTGTACCATCAATTTAGTGATTTTGGATCCGTCGGTGATGTCCTTTATGCTTTGTCATCAGTTTCAACACTTGACAGTGTTCATCAGGCAATTCTATACTTAGCATTTTTATGTCAAGCATTGTCATCTTGTCGGTTGTGCAGTGTGATGTCTATCAGTTATGCCTATACTGATGACCTTTATCATGTTTTTCACTTAAGTATACTAATGGAAAAACTTAATGTCATCTTACCAATGAAGCGTATAAATTAGATAGTGATGGTGAATTCAAACATCTATTACAAACTCTGCAAAAAAAAAATTGAGTCCACGATAGAAAAATATAGTAAAGGGGAAGCCATAATATAAAAAATGGGTTATGTAGGTGGTGGTCTAGGTCCCAAAGGACAAGGAATTTGGGAGCCTACATTGGAAAATGTTTCAAGAAAAGCCAAGCAACAACCATTCATTGGATTTGAATCAACAGGGAAAGTTATTATTGTTACACCTGTACCTACTTTTGTTACAACTTCAAAACCAGACTATCAAGATAGTCAGATTCAATCAAAACTAGAACATCAACATGGTGGTCAATCAAGTGCTACTACCACTTGTGGGGATGGTATGGGAACTAGTACTAGTTGTGGTGAATAAGTGCAACAACAAGAAATATCTCACAAGAGGCCAATATTAGAAGATACTATAAAAGATCCTAGTGGAAGTGATCAAGGCAATGTAAAGAAGTAAAAGGTTATCACAGCAATGACAAGTGCAACTCCAAGTCCAACAATTTCTAGTTCCACTATAAAGGTTTTTTTTTAAGCTTTAGAAAAAACCCCTTAGAAGAGTCCAATAAATGTAGTTGTAAGTGACTTTGGGACAAGATTAGGAATGGGTATTGACAATCTTCAAAATGCATTAGTTTTAACCACAAGTATAGGTGGAGGCACCTACATGACTGTAAATGTAATTTCACCATTAAAACATTCAATTTTATCATTAAACCCAAATCTTCATTATAATCCTTTCCTTGATCAATTTGTAAATAGAATAAATATGAATATAGAAAATAAGAAGAAAATGAAGAGGTTTGTGCTTACTACATCTTTAGAGGAACAAACTACATCGAATAGGGTATTTCCCGCATATGAATCAAATAAATAAATGATGGAGTACATGATTGTTATGCTCACAGATAAAAAAGAAAACCTGAATTTCATGTTAGTTGTTAGAATGAATTTAAAATAACTAAGAGGGGAGGGGTGAATCAGTTATCCTCAAGTCTAGATGTAGTAAAGAAATTTTTTTTGTATTTCAGATCTACTCGACAGTAGTAGCATATGTTAACAACTTTAATCATGCAATTTACTGCCAAATGAAATTACTTGTAGAAACATAACACTAAAACAAACCATAAGCATTCACACAAGTTGACACAAGTATTTAACGTGGAAACCCAATATGGGAAAAACCACCAGTAACATGCTACCAAATTTTCACTCTTCTGAAGTGAGCTTTGTGAGGAGCCAACCCTGTTAAAGGTTACAATAACACACTGTTAGATGTGACTTGGTTAAAGGATTTAATTACCCTATCAGGAGTGGCCTTGTTAGAGGACTTAGAACATTCCACCTGAATTTCACCTTGTTAGAGGATTTATACAAATGACTATTAGGTCAACCTTGTTAAAGGGTTTTAACTAATACAATGGTTAGAAAGTAATCAATAGTTGTGATCTGATATATACAACTTACTTTAAAAATTCAGATCCAATTACAGCTCTGAAGTTAACTTACTGGATAGCCTGTATTGTCATTTCAACCTTCTGATCTACTTGGAAATTTGTCAAGAAATCACACATGCAACTCTTTGTTTCCATATTCAGCCTTCTCTGCTAGATCATGCCAAATAGTAAATCAACTATGCAAACATCTTGCATACACACATGTACTTACACATTTAGCAACACACTTAGCACACTCAATGAATAACCCCCGAGGTTATCATATACCTCTCTTTCTAGGTCAGATAAATCTTTTGTCACTTAAACAAGATCATAGTTCTTAGGTTAGGTCAGATCCAATGGATCATTCCATCTTTGCATTACATTTACTTATCCAAATTAGTCTCTAATTAAACCTTGAAACCATGCATTAATTATGGTTACCCATACATTAAATGACATGGATCAATCTTTAATTAACATTACATATCCCAATAAAATTAGCTAATTCAATTAGAGATCTCAAATCTCATCATTAATCCAATGACTGTAAGTCTGCCAACATCACTGTTTCCACTCGGAAATTTCACTGGTGCTTGGCATTGAACAACATTTCTCATCACAAACAACTTCACTCAGCACAAGAAACTTTGCTAGGCACAAGCCAAACTTGATCGACACAAAATAGCCAAAAAAAGTGTCTTTGAAAGATAAACAACTAATTACTTTTCCAGAGTGCCAACTGATCAAGTACCCTTTTTATTTTCCTTAACTCAACCATTCACTTGGTCTTCTTGTTAAATCTTCTTCATCAACAATAGTCTCGCCAGTTAAGGTTTGACAGCAATGACAAAATAACAATTGCTTGCATTTTCACTTTCCAACAATCTCCCTCTTTGGCATTGATGGCAACACAAAATATTAAAACAATAATTTAACAAGCATAGTTACTATACAATCCAAAAATTCACATGTGTTCCTTGATATGAATGAATCTTCATTAATGTCTTTAGCTTCATTCTGATTCTCATCTGTAAAAAATTTCTCCCTTTGTGTCTGTAATCACACTGTAGTCATCTGTGTCTAAACATCTGTAGACTCCCTCTAAGTAGATAATCACTTCAATGTCTTCAATAGTAACTTCTACCTCTTTATAGTTCTTCCTTTATGTAATCTCTCCCTCTTGGTAATCTCTTCCTCTAGGGCAATCTTAGGAAATCTCTCCCTCTTTGACAATAATGCCAAAGACATCGATATCTTTATCATGTAGATCTTCAGTATCATGTTGATCCTGTCATCTTGATTATGACTGATTTTCTTTTCTATCCTTGTCCAACTTCACAACTTTAGCTAGCATCCTAAAGTGTGACTAATTGTGCATCAATGTGTCAAGTATTCTGAATGTAATATTTTATGCAACAGTACCATACAGAACTTAATTAGCTTCAGTTAGGGGAATCACCCCCATTTTACCTCACAGATACTCATGAGAATCCTTGGGTAGTGCCTTTGTGAATATGTCTACTAATTGTTCTTTAGTGTTCACATAATCTAGTCTCACTTCTTTATTCTGAACTAGCTCCCTCAAGTAATGATACTTGATAGCTATATGTTTTGTCTTCGAGTGCATAACAGAGTTTTTAGAGATATTAATGGCACTCATATTATCACAATATATGACAACTGGTTTAGTGATTTCTTCCTTCATACCTTTCAATAGTATCTTCAACCACACAATGTTAGAACAATTGACTGTTGCTGCCACATACTCGGCTTCAGCTATAGATTGTGAGGTGCAGTTATGTTTCTTTCTTGTTTAGGAGATCAATCTTTTACCTAAAATAAATGCTCCACCAGTAGTGCTTTTCTTTTCATCAACATTTCCAGCCCAATCAGAGTCAGTGTAAACTCTGAGTTCAAACTTGTAATTCTTCTTGTAGTATAGACCATAGTCATCAGTTCCTTTCAAATATCTTAGAATCCTTTTTACTGCCATCATGTGAGTTTCCTTGGGCTTAGTAGAAAAACTTACAACAATTCCAATAGCTAGGGCAATGTTAGGTCTACCGTGTACAACATACTATAGTTTTCCAATCACTGATCTGTAGAGTGTTTGGTTCACTTCTTTTGTGTTATCATCTTTTGTCAGCTTTTGTCCAATATCCATGGGTGTATTCACTAGTTTGGACTCTTCCATTCCAAAAGTTTTCAGTATCTCCTTGATATATTTAGATTGATTGATATAGATACCATTCTTCATTTGATAAATTTTTAAGCCAACAAAGAATTTTATTTCACCAAACATAGACATCTCAAACTCAATTTGCATCTCTGTTGCAATTTTTTGACATAGCACATCTTTTCCACTAAATATGATGTCATCCACAAAAATTTCAGCTAATAATTTACCTTTTCTTTGCTCTGTCTTCAAGTACAGGCTGTTGTTGTCATTGGTTCTTGCAAATCCAATCTTGATCAGATAATTGTTCAATCTCTCATACCATGCTCTTGGCGCTTGCTTCAGTCCATATAATGCTTTGTGCAATCTGCAAACCATATTCCTTTTGTTTGGGTCGACAAAAACATTAGCTTGCTCAATATACACTTCTTCTTCCAATATACCATTGAGAAATGTAGATTTCACATCCATCTGATAAAATTTGAATCCTTTATAGGCTTCATATGCAAGTAAGGTTCTGACTCCTTCCAATCTTACAACTGGGGTGAATGTTTCACCATAGTTAATTCATAACCCTTGCATACCAGTCTAGCTTTGTTTCTTGTCACATCTCCATGTCCATTCAGTTTATTCCTGAATACCCACTTTGTACCAATTATATTTTTATCCTTCAGCCTAGGTACAAGTGTCCAAGTCTTGTTCTTCTCAATCTATTTAATTCCTCATTCATTGCCTGTATCCAATCTTCATTTTCTAAAGCATCTTTCACTATTTTGGGCTCAAATTCACATAACAGACATGTACCATTTTTCAACTTACTTTGTGTCATAACAAAAGAATCCTTTGATCCAATTATTTGATCAAAATTGTGATTTCTTCTCACATATTTTGCTAGAGTAGGCTTAGGTCTTGCTTCAGATTCATTGATTGCGTTTAGTTCTGGTTGATTCTGTGACTCGGCATCTCCATCAGATAGCTTGGCATTCACTTGCTAGTGCTGGGCAACTCCACTCTTTGACTCAGCAGGTGCATGCTATTGCTCAGTAGTAGCCTCAAGTAGTGAATTAGAATCTTCCTCATCTAGATATACGAATGATCTATAGCTTTTAGGCTCTTGTGTACTTTCAACTTCATTCCTTTCTGCAAAATCATCAATTCTAACATTTTCACTTTCCACAACTTTGATAGTATTAGGATTCAAACATTTATATGCTTTTCTTTTCATTGAATAACCAAGAAATATACCTTCTTCACCTTTAGCATCAAGTTTTCCATTTCTATTGTCCTTTAGTATAAAACATTTACATCCAAATACTTTACACTAGGTGCATAACCATACCAAAGTTCATAAGGTGTAGCATTTGTACCTTTCTTGACTTGAACTCTATTCAGTGTATAGACTGCAGTACTTACAGCTTCTTTCTAGTATTTTTGTGTAACATTCTTCTCCATCATTAGTGTTCTTGCACAGTCCATGATAGATCTGTTACTGCATTTAGCAATACCATTTTGTGGAGGTGTCCTTGGTGCAGACATCTATCTCTTTATGCCTCGGTCATTGCAGAACCTGTTAAACTCATTAGAAATAAATTCTCCACCTCTATCAGATCTTAAGCATTTCAAACTTTTGCATGTTTCCTTTTCAGCTTTAGCTAAGTACCATTTAAATAACTATAATGCATCATATTTTTCCTTGAGAAACATTACAGTCATCATCCTTGAATAATCATCAACAAATAGAATAAAATATCTAGCACCACAATAGCTTCTTTCTCCAATGGGACCACAAAGATCAGTATGGACTAATTCTAGAATTTCCTCTGATATATGCATTTTACTCTTGAAGCTATACTTAGTCATCTTTCCTAGTTGACATTGTTTGCACATAGCATTCTCAGGTTTCTTTAACTTAGGTAGCCCTCTAACCCTTTTTAATTTACTTATTCTTACCAAGTTATCAAAGTTCACATGACACAACCTCTTATGCCATAACCAAACATCATTGTACTATGCAAAAAAACATGTTTCTTCAGATAAATCTAGATAAAATAAGTTACCTTTAGTCTGATCAC
>MU226018.1:1015422-1037449 GCA_018584345.1 Thuja plicata
GAAGCAAAGTTGTCCTTGTTCAACTTGGGCACATCTCGTCTGTTCATCTTGTGATCTTTACTTAGGTCTTGAAACCTTCCTTCTAAGTACACAAGCTCTGATACCAATTGTTAGTAATAACTGAGAGCGGGGGGGGTGAATCAGTGGCCTCAAAAATTTATCTTTTAAAACTTCAATCCACCAATTAATACACCTTAGATTATTAAGTCCCTACAAGATGTATGCCTTTGAAATACTTGAAACAAATGACTGTCTGTCAGTTTATCTTGTCTTTCCTTCTTCTCCTTGATAACCAATAAGCAGTAAAACTTATTTACCAATGCTCAGTAAATATATAGAGTATACCAGTCAATCCATAAATGCATATGTGAAATTTAAAACACTAAAGTAATAAACCATACACACATAACACAAGGATTTTAACGTGGAAAACCTGTTAAGGGAAAAACCACTGGGACCAGTACCCCAAATTTTCACTCTTCTAAAGTGAGCCCTATTAGGAGCCAACCCTGTTAAAGGTTACAAACACACTATTAAGTGTGACCTTGTTAGAAGATTTTTATACATAGATTGTCACTAAGTATATGGCATCTATGCTACCATCCTTGAATCAGTCTCATGACTGTCAATAGGCTTTATGCTAATCTTACTACCATCCTTGAATCAGCCTCCTTCTTAGACTATCAATAGGCTTTAGGTAAGACCGATGCTACTATCATGAGTCAAACTTTTGGTAATCTGTTAGGATATACCTCAATTAAAAAAGACTGTTAAGTCCTACTCTGTTAAGAGACTTAATGCTTCAATGGTTAAACTGAAACATAATGACCTGTTTCTAATGCAAATTTGAATTGTAGATATTTAGATCTATTTACATACAATACCTCTCTGATCAATGTATCAATTCCATTCCTTTTTTCTTCATTCTTTCTACTCTTTGATGCTGTGTTTTTACTGTTTGTCAGTGTCTGCAGAATTCCTTAGCTCTACCTTAGCTTGATTGATCAGGACTGTATGAAGTTTAACCTTCATCAGTTTCTCTTCAACATCTTATCTCAATTCACTCCCCTATGTATCTGAGTGCATTTTTTTGGAATTGAATTATGCTTGTCTCTTATATAGACATGATATTCCTTTATTCTTGGTTCTTGATTCTTGATTCTTGATTCTTGGCGTGAAAAAAAATCTAGCCAAATTGATTTACGGATTTAACTCCTAATTTATCTCGTAGTTATCTTCTTGCCAGTTATGCAAATCTTCTTTAAATCACTTACTTAACTGTGGTCAAATAAAACAAATAAAACAACCAGTTAAGTTTATCCTTAAGCTCTGCCAGCTAGTTATTTTGTCATTTTCTGATCTCTATGTTCTATCGGTCAATTCTATAGTTTGTTGCCAGTGACAACTGCCAGTTCCATCGATACAACTTCAGTTAGCTTCAGGATCTCTGTCTGTTGGGCATCATTGGATCTTGTTCATCAGGCATCTTTTGATTTTGCTTCGTCAGGAAAAACTGTCTTCTACTCGTTGGGTATCATTGTGACTTTATCTCTGTCTTTACCGATGGTGTGCACTCCACCAGTGTATTCTGTCACTTGGTGAATACTTGACATTTATGCATTGTTGAAAGCATAACCTCTATTCCATTAATTCTCTAAAGTCTTTGGCATTATGTATATGACCATACAGATGATATCAAGTTGACATCAATGACAGACAATACAAACCATTAATTGATTTAATGTCTTGCATCATCTTCAACTTAACATTGTCAAACATTCAATCAGTTACATGTTATCAGAAAATATAATCAAAACTTCCAAGGACAAAATGAAGGAAAATACTAAAAATAGAATGAGGTATACAAAATAAAAAATTTGGAGGAAAATAACAAAAACAAATTACCAGTTGTACCATTGGTTTTAATTGAATTAAATTTTGAGAGTACACTATATGAAGCTCAATGAACACATTTCTCAGAACAGAGAGGTTTGTTCAAGAGAGAAAATTGAAAAAGAAATTTTGCAAATAGTCTACAAAGCCAATGACAACTATTTAGCATCCAAGGGAATTGACAGCCTCATTGAAGCCTTAGTAAGGGCATCATCTATCATTAAAAAATGTGTGAAACTATAGGAAGCAAAGGAATGTATGGGTAAGGCTGCAAAAAAGGTGATGAAGCTGCATGGAAAGTTACAAAAACTGATAGATCTTGGTTTTCCAAAGATTGTTGACATAAAAAGTCAATACATTGGAAATTTTTCTTTCGGAAAGAAGATGGAGGAGAAAATGAAGGGTGATGTAGACCAGTTTCCTAAGGACACAAGTGAGGTGATTTTTTTGGATTACATCAAACTATTGATAACCTTGAATTCAACATTGGATGAAACATTGGTGTCAAGTTCCTCTTCCAAATATGAATTGATGACAATTTGCAGGTCACTTACCATACGTTAGAATAAATTTGAATTCCATCAAAAGAAGAGTGGTGCACCATACAAAAAATGACACAATGTTTTCATAATATGTATTGTATCAAACCCTTGATATCCTTGAAAGGATCTTTGTTTTTTACAATCAATTCACGTATGACTTCATGCTATGGATTCTCAATAGAACTGCAAGTCACATATAGAACGATGGAAAGGATTGTAGTTATATCAAGTGATCAGTGGAGCATGCTACAAAGGGCATTCATACTAGTCACCACAAGTCATCCTAGAGATATGTAAATTGTACCATGTAAAATTGTCAATATGAAAGAGATAATATAAATTACAATTTGTTCTATCTTTTATGATCATCGAGTCATTCAATTTTCATTGAAAAAAAAGTTTACTTTTAATCTAAACTTCATTTTAATTTTTAAAGGATTATATGAAATGTTATTTGGGTGGGGTTTTGTGTAATTGGATTACATTTTAGGTTCCCATATGTAATGACAACTTTTTGTAAAATAAACAACATATTCAATTTTAGATATAGGTAATCAGAAGTAGAACAAATAAAATTTATGCCATCATGGAATTATAATTAGTAAATGTATGTATGTATACATATATATGTAACATGTGTTAAAACAAAAATTTCTTCTCTTATTACAAATCGATGTTTCTTTGTAAGTTTGTTCTGAATCCTCTCTAGGCTTTAGGCCCAGGAAATCGGTTAACCCTTGTCATAGGATAATTCTTATATCCTTCAAGCACAATCTGCATAGTCTTGCAAACCTCGAGCATCCAATACTCAGTGGAGTAAATTTGGTCCAGCATAGAATTCAACACTCCCATGTTTATAACACCAAAATTATCATATCCTCTTGTTGATTGACTGACTTAAAGATTAAAATTAGACCTCCATATAGAAAATATCTCCAACTCCCCTTCTGTTGTAAAAATAGGAGGAACCTATATTGGTCGATCCTCATAAAACCTTGCCAGCCAAATTGACTTGTCTTGAAAAAAGATGTAATTTTGTAGAATAATGCACAACTCATCAAAATTTTTAATAAATTTCAAAATGGAATTGTGGCTAATATCATCCAAATTTTCATGTTTGAGCAAGATTTGTAAACATTCCACTTGAGACCAATTTTTTTTAAGCATCTCAATCTGATTGTTTCTGTGACATGAATCTCATTGATAGTATTATATAATTCTTTATGTCACCCAAAACAAACTAGTAGTTTGTCAAATATGCAGGTCATAATGTGGTCATGCAGATTTATAGTCAGCACAAATAAATCATCTATCACTGATAGAATGGATATAGAAGGGAGGAGTGGCACAGTACCACCTTATTATTCTCTTCTACCAACTCACTAACTCTCTTCTCTTAATCATTTTTTGACCTTTTCTAAGCCATTTTTCTCCTTTGATCTCATCTTCCAACCTTGCTAGTTCATCCTTGAGTGCCTTTATCTCTTGAAGTGAAGTTGAAGCGTCTAAGGTTGGCTGATAAGAAGAAGAATTAGCAGAAGAAGTTGAAGTATCATGTGGAGAAGGTAGGAGTGACACCACCTTATTATACTCTTGTAGTAATTTTTCATTTTCAAGTTTTAACTTACTAAAATATTCTAGAATATTTTTAACATATTCACAGTAAATCATTGTCTATTTTGTTAAGAGAATTATAGATCTGTCAACTGACCTCATTTTCATAATAGTCAAGTTACTGGTAAGATCTTCTACCATCTTCTTAATTTGGGCCTTTTGAATCTGGCCATCATGAAATATTTACCAAACTAGAAATGCCTCGTACAAAGAGCTATAACATAACCCAAATTACAATTATTGAGCATGTTCTTCAGTTGATAAAGTTGATGAGTCTAAAGATTCCCTTCTTATGGTGTCTAATACAATTGCAGTAGAGAGGTCCCATCCTTTAAGTAAAAAACATCCACTATTCCTTACAATTTGCCTTGCTTCCTTAGAGGTCAGCTTCATTGTGAAATAATTAAATTCCTCTAAAACTTCATATATAAATCTATCAATATTGTTCTCTACTAGATTCCTCGATGTCAATCTTTCTCTGAGCATATTAAATATTTGCTCCCTTTTTTTTGGACAGAGTCCCTAAACTCTAAAGAATGCACAAACTTATCCTCAAACATAAGTGTAGATCATGTCAATGCTCTAACATCATCTCCTACCTCTACTCTTTCAAAATTTATGAAAATATGTTCCTCCAAATCAATGTGTACCACTTTGTATGTTGGGTCAATCTTTTTCATTTTTTCTTTGACCATGTCTATTATCTTTTGAACTTTGACATCAGAAGAATAATTTATATTTAAGTCCTCAAAATGATCATGCTCATCATCAAAGTTTTCCAATCTAAACGTGACCCTGGTCTAATGAATAAAGTGTTCTGGATCATATTTTCCAAATTTTGAAAAATTCATCTTGTATGGCAATAACTTGGAATTCAAAATCACAAAAAATAGTTTTTTTTGGGAGAAAGGAGCCCTTCCTTATCTTTTAGTTTCTCAAATGAGCTTTATTAGACTCATTCAACTGCCAAATGATTTCTATCTGGCACATATCTAGGAAAAAAATTGGGTTTAACTAGTGTACCCTAAACTCTGATAATAGTGTACCTAGGGTAGAAAAACTAGTCTCCCCAATTATTGTAGATTCCTAGTTGGGAATCTAGCTAAAAGGGCCTCAAAAACCTCCTCACCCTATCTAATAATCTCCAATTGATTGGGTATCCCAAATTTTGTAGCACAAATTACACAAAGAATGCCTCAAGCATGACATAATTCAAATTGTCATAATGAATGTCCTATAAATACATCCATTCTTGAATAGGAAACCTATGGTTTTGTGAATCTACATTTCTCAAATTTACCTCTGGGCCCCAAGGGCAAGAAGAAACATTACTTCCACCATACAAAATAATGTTTCACATAGAGAATACCACCTAAATTGAATACCATGGCTACCCTTTTGGATACCCAAAAGGGATTTCTGAATAGCATTAGAAATAAATGAGGTAAAGTCAAAGAATGTGTTTCTATATGTGTGATGAAATTTGGCAGCCAAACACATAAGATGCACATGAATCTTGGATAGTAAATAAATTCCCAACACTTGACTAAATGCAAAGTAAGTGTATATGAAATAATCCTCAAAAAGTTCATAATCAAAGGGCTCAACATTTGTCTTCCAAAATGTAATAGGCTTCCCTTCCTTCTTCTCCCTTCTATTAAATGGAATCCATTTAACCTTAAAGCTACCTTTATCCCTATCATATTCCACCCTTAGAGATAGAAAATCAATGGGCACCTGGGCATTAGGGTTTAACATAAATGTTTCACAAATAGATTCCCTCTCAAACTTGACCAAAAAAACACCCTTCTCTATGGAGACACACTTGTTGTCTAGATTATATCTTTTTTCCACATATCTAATTAGGTCTACATTGACAAAAACTTTTGGGATGAAAAGCCTTCCCTAATCCAATCTCCATGCATTGTTCACTAGAATTGGGGCTCTACTCTTGTTGTAAGAATACATAAACAAATTCCTTCTGCTAATTTGGGTGTAAGAATCCCCACAAGATATTTCCCTATCCCCACTTGTATCAAATAGAGTATATGTACCCTATTTATGCCTTCCCTTTTTCAAAGAACCAGGAAATTGACCAATAATATCTTCATGTAGGTGTTAGGGAATAAATCAGTGGCCTCAATAATATTCCAATTGATCAACCCAAAAACTTAGTACCACAATATTAAGCCTCTAGTTATATTCATTCCTATAAGATGTATGCCTTCAAATATACTTATCAAATAACTACTTCTTTGAGTGCTCTGTTAAACCTTATTCTTAATGTTTACCGAATGACAGTCTTTCATTTACCGAAGAACAATAAATAACTTAGTGTATATCGATCAATCAAGATTAGTTATGTATAATGAAAAACACTAAAGTAATGAATCATAAACACATTGACACATGGATTTTTAACGTGGAAACCATGTTAAGGGAAAAACCACTTAGGACCGGTAACCCAAAATTTTCACTCTTCTGAAGTGAGCTCGATGAAGAGCCAACCCTGTTAAAGGTTACAAACACACTGTTAGGTGTGACCTTGTTAGAGGATTTAAAATATTAGTTTGTCACTTGATATCGAGCATCTCTATGCTACCTTCTATGACCAAACCCAGTGTAGTTTTTCAAATGGTATCTAGCATCTCATGCTATCTTCATGATCAAACTTTTTTATACTCCTTGGGATGTATCTCAATATAGAAAGGATGTTTAAATCCTGCTCAGTTAAGAGAATTTCTGAATCAATGGTTAAATGGAAATAGTAAATGATCTATTCACACATACAACTTATACTTGCATATTTTCAGATCTATTGTAAGCTCATTAAACCATTATGATCAATATATCTTTTCAATACCTTTGCTCCACTTTTGTTTCTGCTCGGTGATATTGTGCTCTATTGCTCAGTGTCAATAGAAATCTTTAGCTCTTTCCTTAGCTTGATTGATTAGGACTATATGAAGTTATTCTTCATTAGTTTCTCTTCAGCATCCTCTTTTTGATTCACTCCCCTTAATTCATAATAAATTAATTTGTCTCTTTATAGACATGATATCACCGTTTCTCTCTTCTTGATTTTCTTTGTTCTTGGTGTGATCCGAAATCTTAGCCAATCTTGATTTAAAGCATAAATCCTATTTTATCTCATAGAAATCTTCTTGCCAACTAGATAAAGAAGCTTTAAATATTTTACTTATCTCTTGCTTTATCTTGTTGATGAAAACAATGATAACAACCAGTTAAGTCTATTTTTAGCTCTTCCAGCTAAGTAATTTGTCATTTCTGAACTTTAGTTAACTTCGGTGTTTTAACTCTTTGATAGCTTTGGTCAACACTTCAGTTCTCCTTGGGATTCTCTGTTGGGGTTGTCTGTCTATTAGGGTTGTGTCATGCCCAAAACTAGAGCAAAAATACATAGACAATTTTTTTTTAAAGAAATACAATCAACTAAGATGGCACATCTATTACTAATACATTGTGGAAATGTGATGACATGGGGAAGTTAGTTTTTGAGTTGCAAGGTCTATTCATAGATTGGGTTTGAGTTACAGCAACCACAGATGTAGAATCGGGTTACTTGACTCTAGTTTTAGTTTGAACAGGTGTGGCATCACGTTCACAAATCCATTTGTTGAACATAGGTTAAGATAGGTTGATCTGATACTCAAGTACTAAAATCCATAATCCTAATCACAACCTAATCCATATACACTATCATCAATAAGTCAGTTACGACATCCAAGTATTGTTTAACAGGGTCCTAGGTCATAACCAAGTTTGACTAAACAAAAATCCTATCCGATATCATTAAATCCTTAAACAAACTTAATTAATTAATCTACCCATAATAGATTTCCTAATATGTTTAAAGTGTGGTTTCCACAATACAATAATTTTATCCAATTAAACTATGAAAAGATGCATTTAGATATCCTAATAATTAACATAATTCTGAAATTAATTGATAACAATTATAACAAAATTCACTTCTTAATTTAAAAAGGAAATCCTAAACTATATTTACTCCGATATTAATTAATTAACCGAAAACTAAATTAATTACCAAGGGTAAAATACATTACATTCCTACTAGAATAAAAATCCCCTTAATATTACATGTTAATACAAATCCCTACGATTATTTATAAATTCTACCCCTTTATGAAGAAAATACATAAAAACAATAATAATGCATTTACCATATAGAATTTTAAATAAAGCAACTAAAGAATATATTAATTTAAATCCTAACTAAGTATGCACTTAATTTTACTAAAACCACATTAACAAACTCCTAACTAACCTATCTACTAACCTACCTACTAATCCATCCTATCACTCACTTCCTATCCCTTGGCCCACGTGCCAAGTAGAAGGGGAGTGATGTGACATGTCCTAAGGCTTCAAAGGAAGGAGGATTTTGAAATTATAGGGAGAGTAATTAATTTTGCAATTATTTCCAAACTTTAAGACTTTGGGCCCACCAAAGACGTTGACTTCCCCAATGCAATCAAGTTAAACTTTCATAAAGTGTAGATTTTGCTTGGAAGGAAAGGTACGCAATAAGGTAAGTGATGTATTTTTTTTGAAATAACCCAAACCAAGTGGGCATGTCAAATCATGTAGGAGGTGAAGTGGGTGTGGGGCCCACTGTATATTTAAGTTTATAAGGTAAGTTATATTATATACCCCTTTTATTAATTTTGGAGTTAATCACTAACAAGGGTTATATTAGGGGTTAGTATACTAACCCATACTTAGGAAGGGAATCTTGGGGGGGGGGGGGGAATATTCTCTGTGGTAAAAGAGAATTAATTCCTCTCCTCATACATTTTCTAGAGAGCATTTTTCTCTCTAAATTCTGGAAAGTGACATTTTCTCTTTTTTCTTTGTCCATGTTTTTTTCTTCTTTCTAACCTTTTTTTTTTGCATTGAAGTTAAATGTATCCATTATGTTTTTTTTTTGTTTATGCATTTAATTTAATGAATTTTTATAACACATAGGTCATGGGTAATTAATTTTCTAGTGTTACCGTTGGATTAATAGTCCATTTCTATCATGATTTCTCACAAGTTTTGAAGATGCAATTAAATTTAAGAGGGAATATTTTGGTCACATTGTTTGAAAACAAACCTAGTTTTTCAAGGAAGGAAATGGAGTGTATTTGACTTGAAATCTTACAATCAATACATTAAAGAGAATATAAGATTTACATACCAATAAGACTTTAACATCAACTTTCTTATTTCCATGAAATAACTACATCTCTATTACAATATTGGTGTCTAAATAACTTGCTCCATTGCATTACAAAATCCATTTACAAAATGAAAGCACAATAAAATAGGTATTACAACAATGGAGAAGTCTCCAACAATTTGACATCAAGAGCACCTTCCAAGCTCCAAAAATCATAATGGCTCCATCAAAATCTGCAAAATGAAAATATAAAATCAACCATGGAGAGCTCACCTCTCATCTTAGGTATCAAGGAGACCACCCCTAAGCTAGGAGAATCGGTAACCAATGGGTGACATCCACACCATTTTCATAATACAAAACACAACAAGAAAACACCCATCCAAGGCTTTCACAATATGATTCACCTTGAACCCATAACAAGGGGTGAAGGTGGATTTCCATGTAGGAGATTGCCAATGAAATACATACAAAACCATGCCTTTCCAAGGCTATAATCCTCATACACTCTTCTATACATTCTCCTCCTTATCTCCCCCAAATCAAGATCAATAACCTTCATTAGCATGCAAGGGCCCATACTTCCCTCTTCTCTCCATGAGAAAGGACTCTACACTTCCATGAAATCCAACTAACCCCTTCTCCCATACATGGCCACTTCTTCCCTATCCAAGGGTGAGTAATGCCATTACACCCTTCACAAAACTCCCTCATTCAAACAATAATAAAACCATAAGCATGAAATCAAACCAAAATCTCATCCCTTACATCAGAATATCACAACAATACATAGAATCCATATACAAGAGAGAGTAAAAACAACATAGTAATCTATTTGAAACAAAACAAGAAAAATTTCATAGAAAAGGAATAGACCAACCTTCACAAGTGTTATGGAAAATAAAATTTGAGAAGAGCCTAATTCTTTAGCTTTTTCCAATCCAAACCCTAATGTCTCTAAAAGTAGAGAGTGGATGAACACCCTCTAACTCTCCAAAGGACCTCTAAAAAGGCCTCCAATTCCTACCCACCAATTATTAAATTTAGAATTGACTCCTAAGTCCTTAGGATGTCCTTTGTCTCCTACCATAAATGCAATTGGGAAGGAGTGTGGGTTTGGGTAAAAGGTCAAGACTTCACTCCATTTTCGTAACATGTGGGAAATAGGTTATTAAGAGGGTCACCAAGGCCACTAGTGGGTTCTAGAAGTGTTAGAAATGTTCCTAACCCATACCCCTATCACTAAGGTACTTGGATTTTCCTAAAATTGACCCTTAGGACCTCCTTTTGGCCTCTAGAAGTGAATAGAACAAAATTTGTAAGGAAACTCAGGTGCAAAAATAGCTTCCTACACTAATCTCTATACGAAAGTATTGTGCAAATTCTTTTAAATCCTTACAATTTCAGATTCCTTAACTACTTTAACAATGATATTGCAGCCACATACCATGCATACAGAAAATAGAGAATGACACAATGATTTACCCTGGGGAAAACCTTTCGGTAAAAAACCCCAACACTCCAAAACCTGCACAATGCATTATCTTCAACACAATGGTTACAACACACTTGCAATGCAAGTTCTTTCAGGAGACAATTGATACACATAGACAAATCCAGTAGCACCATATTATACCAACAATACACTCTTTTCGTATCCTTTCATGTAACCCTAAAAAACACTTATATCATGCACTTTCCTTTTTAGGGCAACTTCCAAAGATAGCCATATTAGGGTTTTACCAATCTCTAAGAGTGTACAATACTCAACTTTATCAGTTGCCACATGTTATTGCATGTTTTCACCCATCATTGAATCTTCTAGAAATAGCTCTTACGTGTCATAGGAATCTGTCATAACCATTTTAGCCATGATCTCCTTACACACAATACAAAATGCTGACACATCAAGTGGAGTGACACATCAACATGCCAACTAGACATGTACACTCACACTTAATTACATTATTTGCAAGAAATACATTTTATAAAACAAATAATAAGAATAGGAATTATCCAAGGTTGAGTCACCTTATTCCTAGCAAAATTTAAGTTTAAAAAATTTAATTGGGTTCCATTGCCAACCTTAGTAGACATGTCATCACATAAACACATAATAAGTGTCAAGGAACACTAAAAAATAACATAATACAACATTGATATGTCACTAATTACACAGTGAAAACACCTAATATATACATACAATTTATGGTCACAAATAAAATCACTTAACAATGAGGTTCGAATCTCTTTATTAGATTCAACCTTGGCTTTACAGTTTGTACATAGGGTCGGTTACTGACTCTCTGATAATTTCCATGGTACTTTTCCTGCCCACTAAATTAAACATTAGTAGCTCAATAAAATCACATGCATATATATCTATTTAAATCGAATTGCATAATCAATTGACTGAATATTCTACATTTTCACTTAATAACCTTTTCTCATTTCTGTACTTGATAACTATAATCGATTGCATAACCAAAATCACATAAAATATTTTTCCATTTGCATTAAAATACTGAAATAATCATCATAATGAATGTGTATACCTAAAGCATCATAAACATCATCAATAAAGTATACAGAAGTAATCATCACATGACATAAATAATACTGATAATGTCTAGTCCATCAGATATAATGTCCCAAAATATTGAATCATAATGTATCAAAATAAGTGTATTAGCTAAGCTATGATGGGTCAGGGTGAGGCCTCACATCCTCCCCCATTAGGCATGAACTTCCTCTTTGAGTTCATCAAAAATATATGGGTACTAAGATCTCATTTGTGTTGCATCCTCCCATGAAGTCATGACCTCATCATAACAATCCCACTGGACCCTAACCTGGTCTAGCTCTCAGCCTCGTAGTGCAAGGGTCCATCAGGCTATAATACAAATGGGCTCCAGTGCTAGCTTCCCATCTAACTCCACCTACAAGGCATCTCAATATATCATGTGAGTCTCATCATAAATATATCCTTGAAGTATAGAAACATGGAACACATCATGGATGTGTGACAGGCTAGGTGGCAAAGCTAAATGGTATGCAACTAGTCCTATCCTCTCCAAGATCTCAAATGGTCCAAGGAACTGAAGTGCCAACTTAGAGCCCTTTCCAAATCAGATCAGACTCTTGTGCGGTCGCACTCTTAAGAAGACTCTATCTCTAACCCTATACTCTCTATCAACCCTCTTCACGTCTGCATATTTCTTCTGTCTATCCTATTCCTCTCTAAGATGTTGTCAAATTAGATCCACCTGCTGCTCCATCTCTTTGAATAATCGAGGACCAATAGATACTCTATCCTCAATCCTGTCCCAACTTAAGGGTGTCTTGCAAGGTCTACCATACAAGGCCTAATAAGGTGGCATACCTATAGAAGAATGATTTGCATTATTATAGGCAAGCTTGACCAGATGTAAGTATTCCTCCCACTTGACCTGATGGTGCATCACATACATGTGAAACATATCCTCCAATACCTGATTAACACTCTCAGTCTGACCATCTTTCTGAGGGTGATACATTGTACTAAAATTGAGCCTAGTGCCAAACCTTGTCTATAACTCTCTCCAAAATGCTGATGTGAATAATGAGTCTCTATCAGAGATGATCTTACGGGGAATGCCATGAAGTTTGACAATATCCTGTAAAAACACCTAAGCTACATCTCATGTTGTGAATGTAGTACGTATGGGTGAGAAGTGGGCAACCTTGGTCAATGTGTCGACTGTCACCAAGATGGAATCATGGTGGTGAGAAGACATGGGGAGACCAATAATGATGTCCATAGATATAGTATCCCACTTCCACTCAGCAATCTCATGTGGCTGTAGAAGCCCACTAGGGTGATGGTGCTCTTCTTTCACCCTCTGGCACGCTAGACATCTCGCAACAATACTAGAAATCTGTAGTCTCAGGCCTGGCCAATGATACAACTATCTCAAATCTACATGTAACTTCTTAACACCGGGGTGCGCAGCATAAGGTGCTCTATGTGCCTCAAGTACAATGAACTCATGCAAATACCCAATGGAAGGTACATAGATACGCCCCCTATGATGTAATAGTCCATAAAACTCCAAGGAATATGATGTATACATCCCTTCTAAGGGTATATCAGAACGCACCAATTGAAAAACCTCCACATAAAAGGGATCCTCTGGCAAATGACATAGGATACACTCTCTCAAATTAGTACAGGTTGTCATAGATGAAAGCTCATGGCATCTCCTACTCAAGGCATCTACAACCACATTCTCCTTCCCTTTGATGTAATGAACATAAAAATCATACTCACATAGGAACTCCATCCACCTTCTCTATCTAGCATTAAGGTTTGGCTGAGTCAAAATGTACTGCAAGCTCTGATGGTCTGAATGAAGCTTGAATCTATGACCTAGAAGAAAGTGTCACCACCTCACTAAACCATGAACCACTATAGCAAGATCTAGGTCATGAGTAGGTTAATTAAGCTCATGATTATTCAACTTCCTAGACTTGTAGGAGATAGGTTGTTCATCCTACATAAGGACTGCCCTTATTCCATCCAATGATGCATCTGTGCACACTACAAAATCTGCTACTGGGTCTGGCATTGCAAGTATCAGTGCACTTGTGAGGGATCTCTTGAGCTCCTGAAAGGCTCTCTCACACTTCTCTGTCCACTCATACTACTTTGCCTTTCTCTGAAGGGAGGTGATGGGGTGTGCCAATCTGGAAAATCCTACAATAAAGCATCTATAATATCTTGCTAACCCCATAAAAATCCTCACCTTAGTGACACTGGTGGGTGCTGGCCAATCCATAATGCCTCGGATGTTTGATGGATCTACGGAGATCTCATTGTCAGATATAACATGACCCAATTAATGTACCTCAGGAGGGAAGAACACACACTTCGACAAACTGCCAAACAACTGGTTCTCTCTCAACCTCTGCAAAACCTGCCTCAGGTGCTCCTCATGCTCCTTCTCATTACGATAATATATCAAAATATCATCTAGGAACACAACCACAAACATATCAAAGAGGGTGCAAAATACTCCATTCATGAGGCTCATGAAAACCGCTGGGGCATTCATGAGGCCAAATGGTACCACGGTGAACTCATAGTGACCATACCTCGTATGAAATGCAGTCTTGTGGATATCACTCTCCACAATTCTCAACTAATGATAACCTGACTTCATACCAATCTTCAAGAACACTCAAGCACCATGTAACTGATCAAAGAGGTCATCAATCCTAGGAAGTGGGTATCGGTTCTTAATAGTTACTTTATTCAACTAACAATAATCAATGCACAACCTAAGTGATCCATCCTTCTTCTTCACAAAGATCACTAGTGCACCCCAAGGTGACATGCTAGGTCGAATATGCCCTTTCTCCAAGAGCTCCTCCAGCTGAATCTTAAGCTCATTAAGCTCATGGGTAGTCATCTTATATGGTGATCTCAATACTGGTTCGGATCCTGGTACAAGGTCTATGTGAAAATCCACTACTCTAGGTGGAGGCATACCAGGGAGCTTTGAAGGAAATACATCTACAAAATCTTGTAGAATAGGAAAATCATCAAGGGATGGATCCCTCTCTGAATCCTCTTATCTGTCACTAATGGTGATAGAAAATAGCTGACATCCCTTTCACACAGACCGCCTAAGCTACATAGCAAAAATAATGTGAAGAGATATGGGTCTCTGCACTCTGGAGATCACCCTTGGAATACCTTTCTCATTTACACATTCTACCCTCTTTTGTTGACAATTCATCTTGGCACCATGGGCATAAAGCCAATCCATGACAAGAACAACATAATATGAACCTAGAGGGATAATGAATAGATCAGACATCGTGGATATGTCTCTAATCTGAATCTGACAATTTTGGACCATGGAACTAACTAACACCCTGACTCCTGAGGCTAACTCTACCTCCCAACTAACATCTTGTCTAACTGTCACTAGCACAAAATGCTCCATTATATATGGAGATATAAAGGATTCACTAGCTCCAGAATCAAATAAAATAGTAACCATACTACCTCATATCATACCTGCGGCCTCAATAAGTATGGCTTGATGCTCAGGTTGGCAGTTATCAACTGCTGCAAAAACCCTATGGGATCTACCCATGTCTCCAACTATAGGCTCTTAAGTAGCTCCTCTCTAACCACCAACTAACTGTCCCTATGGGCACTCTCTCGCTATATGACCCATGCCACACACAAGTGTAACATGGCCGTCTAGTCTAAATATGTACTCCCTATGATCTAGACTGTTGTGGTCCTCCGGTCCTATTGGAATTACTGTAACCACCCCTAGAGGATTGTTGAGTCCTAGTTGGTTGTACCTGAGGGGCCTGTGTCCTCTGATCCTATCTAAGATCTTGAGATTGCCACTGTTTGGGCTTAGAGCCCTGATAACCCTGTGATAGCCTATGTCTAGAATCCTACTGAGATCTCTACTACTGAGACTATTGCCCCTTAAAGGATCCTACTGAGTGATTCTGGTTCTCTTTCTAAGGGGGCCTTTGCTATACTGATTGGTGGGTAGAGGGGTTTTAGTGCTGAGACCGATCCCAAGACTCCTGTCTAGTACAAATATCCTTAGCTACAAGCGTCATCTCCACTGTCTCTCTAAATGTGGTAGGGAAGGCTAGGTGTACTATACCTTGAAGAGACATATTAAGTCCCTTAATGAAATGATGGATATGCATTTTCTCATCCTTCATGTAATCAACATATGGAAGGAGCTCTAGAAATTGACCCTCATACTGGGTCACTATGAGACCTCTCTACTGGAGATCATGGAACTCCTCTATCTGTCTCTATCTAAAATTCTCAGAGAGGTATCTCTCTTGGAAATGGGCCACAAAAGACTCCCAAGTGAGTGTGTCAATACTCTCTCCACCTATGGACTCCTCCTACTCCCACCAAGTGGAGGCTTTCTCCCAAAGGAGATGGACTACAAGTCACACCTTTATATTGCTCCCATAAGGACGCAATCCAAAGCATCTTTGTAAGCTCTATAACTAGGCCTCTACTACTGACCCATCAGTGGATCCCAAAAACAAGGGTGGATGGAGTCGCAAATAACTCTCAGATCTCATCTCCAACTTCTCTATGGCGTCTCTCTCTGGCACGTATCTCATGCTCGGGTGGTACCTGAACCTGATGAACTAACTCACCCTCATGATCACCATGACCCTCAACATGTTTGGGTGGGGGACTCCTACTCCTTTCTCTCTTAACTTCTCTATCACCCTTAGAAATCGGTGCTTCCCTTTCAGGAATCTGCTACTCAGGCTACTGATCTATGGGTGGTAGTCTTTGTTGAATCACCCCAATCATATTTTGGAGGACATCCAAAATATCCTGATTAGGGTTCCAAGGTGGTGGAGGTGGTACATCCCCCCATTCTACCTCAACATGGGAAGCTTTATGACCTCTGTGCCATCGGTCAACTCGTGTGACGACAGGCATCCTACACAATAATTTAAGTTTGAAATGAGTTAAAACATAATGGGTTTAGGTTATTTGATAGCTTTGGTAACCACTTAAGTTCTCCTTAGGATTTTTTGACAGGGTTGTCTGTCCATCGGGGTTGTTTTTCCTTCAGGCTTCACTATAAATTTTTTCTTGTTGGTTAACACTATAATTCTGACAGTCGACAATGCTTGTGATTCTACTTGTCATTTTCTTTGCTCGTGAATCATTGTGAATTAACTTTTGGTTATCTCTGTCCTTCAGGTTCCACTAGCCATCGGTGTTTGAAGTCACTTCATGAATGCTCATATTTTATGCATTACTGAAAGCATAACCTTTCTCTCTCTAATTATATGAATTCTTTGACACTTTGATTATAACCGATTAGATTATATCAAGTTGACATCAATGAAAATACAATCCATTAACTGTTTTAATGTCTTGCATTATCTTTCTGCATTTCAGTGATCAACTTAACATCTTCAAACATTTAATCAGTTACATGTCATCAGTAGGACCCTCTTAGCATTAGTTGAACCTCTTCCTGAATTTCCACTCATCGTATTTAAACTTAGGGTATTTTAGAAATGTACAAACAATGCTTCTAAAATTAAATTGAATATTCTAAAATTTTGATCTTGCAAATTTGCAATTAGAGTACTTCTTTTCTCAAACTAAGCCTTAAAATAATGAGAAAACCTTTTGCAGATAGAAACAATTAAATTAAACAAAAATACACCAACTTACATGTACTTGATACCACACTAAAAAAAGTCAAAGTTCAAACCCTTGCAGTTTTGTTAGTTGCTAATGCTTGCACTAGTTAAATTACACAAATTTGTCAACTACGACTCTTCATAGATATTAAATTATCTAAAATTGAATGCAAATATGAAGTGACTAAGTGGATGTTTGAAGAAATCTAGTGAAACTACCGCTAAGGACTATATGCACAAACCAATAGCATAAAACAAACCCTAGCCCATAGATTTGAACTTAGGTCATTGATCTTTATCGGTCACAAAGATCGTCGGTAGTAATAAATTGATTATTAATCAATTGCATCTATTTCTAAGAAAATAGGACATTGGTATTATTTTTCATAATCACATATTGGTGGTAGGACCCACCATTTAAAGATTGAACAATAATTATTTAGAGAATGAACAATAATTTATTTGGTGGTACACCCATCTTGTACAACATGCAATGTTGTGCAATAGACCTAACTAGTCATATAGTACCAAAACCCATCTGGCATTATTTCGCATCATCGCATATTTCTAGTATGACCCATCACTTGAAGACAAAATTAATAGTTTAAGGCTAATTCAAAACTTAAAAAATATTAAAATGATTTAAAAATTTAGTTGTTAATTGTTTATAAGACAGTCCCATGAAGGTACATGGCAAGCTATGACTCCATCGTGCTTTGGTGGTAGGCTCGTCTTGCAAGACATGTGACATTTTGAAATAGACCTAACTAGTCAAATAGTGCCATAACCCACCTGACATTATTTCACATCATTGCATATTGTTAGTACGACCCACCACTTGAAGACAAAATTAATAGTTTAAAGAAACACAACATTTACAATTTATTGACATTCACATTTCATAAAGAGAAATGGGAAATCTAATAAATCAAAATCAAAGACAATGTTTACAAAAATTATACAATGAATCATGGAGCACAGTAAAGCTACTCGACAAGTTAATAAATGATTTATAAATTAAAAAAATAAAAAGTGCACGTGAATTTTCACTCGTATAAAGAAATCAGTTTGGATTTTGCAATACGATTCTAAATTACGGTAAAAAGTATAAATACCTAGTAGTATTCTAAGAGAGAGTCTCCTATAAAAGTTAAATCTCACTAACTGACATTTGATTTGTCACAAATGACCCAAATCCAATTGCCAATTCATCTTATCAAACTGTACTTCACTTTCTTTTTCATTATGGCCTTCATTTTGTTCTCTTGAGTTCATCTTAGCGTGACTACTAGCACTTGATGTGCTCTTCATTTTAAGATTATTGTTGTTACCCAAAATATTACCTAACCTTCTCCTTTCACATGTGGAATTCCAATGTGTGAGTTCCCTATCATAAAGAAAAGTTTTGATATTATACTGACTAGTATAAACCCTCAAACAAACTTCCAGGTTCTTGTCAAATTTTTTTTCTTGTCTTTGGTTTCAAGAAACCTAATGCACTAAAAACCGTCCAATCCTCAACAAAACCCAATATCATCATTTAACACAATTCAAAAAGTTTGAAGAATTATGAGAGTTCATCACGCAACATTTGGCTCTAACTTATATTTTTCTAAAGTTGTGTTATTGATCCTTGTAGGTACAGACTTTCCAAATCCTTAACTTGTTCATACATTGTTTCTAAAAAATAGGTTGATTGCTCTACAATCTTATTTGTACTTATAGCTCCTACTACTTCATTTCCATCAACTTTGAAATTGGCACTCTTATCAAAATAATTCACCAATTCTAGGAGCCTCTTATGAAAATCTTTTGGATCAAGTGGTCTCCAAAAATTAGGATTCACAATAAACATGGCTTCTAATAATTCCTCCCGAGAGAATCGAGTTAAAATCTTTGATGAAACATCTTTTGCAATCTTCTATAAATTGGTTTTCACAAAACTCACAATGTCATTGAAATCTTCCACACTAATAGGTTCATCTCTCAATCTACTTGACCGTGTGCTAGAAGACATGGCATCGTGAAACATTGGTATCTAGTATCCACAAAAAAAGACACATAACTCCCAACAATCATTAAACCATAAAAAAATTTTAGCGCGACCCAAATTTGTAATCTAATTCCATCTACTAAATGCTTCATCATTGAATAGATATTGATCTAGATATTGATTATCGATGGCCATGACACTCATTTTACGTAGTGTAGCATATTCTTATATATATATATAGTTCTTTCTTGGGCTTGTTTAACTAGATAGCTCCTTTGGTTCAATAGGGGAGAATACCAGCCAAGGTTAACAGTGTCTCTACATCAATTAACCTATGCAAAAGCTCACGAGCTTGGACTACTGACTCACATTGTTTGTACATTATTCTAACCAAGGACTTATATTATGAGAAAAATCATTTTGTGAGTCCACGCAAGGAGATCCATCTAGTGTAAACATCCTTAAGTAGATTTTTTCCATCATTTATTCCCTCACCGAATTTCTAAAATTTTGTAAAATGTTTGGGACTTCGGTAGAAGTATGCGTAGATCTTGCGAACTAGTTTTTCAACTCTAGCTACTTAATCATACTTGTGCACAATTTTAAATGTTAAATTAAGTCTTTTCACCATGCAGTGAATGGGAACCATGTATGGTGCAATGCTCATTTGTATCTTTATACATAGACCATTCCTTTGATCTTGCATCACTACAACACTATCTGCTCATACACACACTATATTTTTGGCGATGGTAAAGTCATTCATACTAGAAATTTCATTTAAATATTTCTTAACTTGTTCATATATATTTTTCACTATGGAATTCACCATATTAATGAAATAGATTCGATGAGGTTGGCAGGCATGGTTCTCTATTGTATATACATGCATACATATCCGAGAAGTATTGTCCACCATTGTAACTTCATCTAAAGATAATGCAATATAGTTTGGCACCTTTACTTTTTTCTTGTAGATTAGTTATTTCCACTTCAGCAAGACAGCTCAAAAAATCCCATCCACTGTTTACTGACCAATGAGTTACAGGATATCTTGGAACATTAACAAATTTTAATAAACCAACAATATTAGAGTAGTCTAACATGGGACGACATCTACTCAAAAGTTTAAAAAGAGTAGCCAACTGAATATTTTTTGGCATATATGTATCATCCATTATTTTTTTAAATTGAGCTTCAAGTGAACCTATGCATTGTGGTGTCTTCTTCAATCTTTCTTTATACTCTTCATATTCCTTTGCATACTTAACATTCTTACATTCTTCCTTTTTTTTCTATATTTAACCATTGATTGTTCCTTTTCATATATGATTTTTTCTCATACATTATGTTGATATGCTTTTCTATTGTGTCCAATTTTAGTTGCATTTTTTGTCCATATTAAGTCTCCAACTATAGATTAGACACTTGCATTCTACTGAAAGTTTTATTTTGTGTAGAATTGGTACTTCAAAATAAATGGATACCTTGGAACTCAATCCATCTTAAATTTCCTTATCATTTCCCACTCACACCTAATTTTTTTTGTTTATTTTTATCTCCTCTTCTGTGTAATTTTGACATCATCCCCGATATTGTTAATTGTAGCATCACCAAAATTTACACTAGCATTACTGATATTTACACCACCACCACTGACATTCTCAGCAACAACATCACTGATATTGCCAACAACAGTGGCATTGTCAGCAATAGCATCGCCGACATTATCAACCAAGTTGATTGTTTTAGTCTGTCTACACTGGGTATCCATTGGAATATTCTCTCCAACTGAGGTATCTCTATTAATTAATGCATTGGGTACAAGTGTTAATATTGTGGCTATGTGTGATGGACCACAAAAGTATGACATTATATTATTATTTTTGTGTTTTGATGGCCTCCCTTCAACAATTTGAGGAATCTTTCTTCTCCACATCTTCCACTAATAGATGTTGCAAGAAGGACCTGATTCCTATGAGATACAGTAATAGATAAAAAGAGGAAAGATAAAATAAATAAATTATCTTGTAACAATGCATACCATGTAAACAATAACAAATAAAATGGAAAAAACTTAGCCCTAACAACTAAGCTACAAGAAAAATCTAAAATCAAAATGAAAAACACTAACAACAATTTTATTGTAGACGTCCAAAATCGTCCTTATATTAATTTAATTAATATTCCCATAACATTATAGTTAATTTTAATTAATTATATTTGTTATATTCTTCTATCTATTTAATTAAATTTATTTAATTAAATATGATTCATCTCCCTTAGTATTTAAATTTAATTTAAAAACTATCCATTTTAATGTATTAAATCTTATTTAATACATTATCCCTCATTAATCCCCTTTTAAATAAATTTTTAATTTATTTATTCCTTCACATGACTTAAATTCTACTAAACCACAATTAATCCAAATTAATTTAAATTAAGCTAATTTGAACCTAGATCCTACCCTACCTCACATCACTCTCACCAAATAAACCTATTTATTAATTAACTAAGGTTAATTAAGCTAATTTCTTGATTCCTACAACAATTAGTCCTAATTAT
>MU226018.1:1073316-1104642 GCA_018584345.1 Thuja plicata
CTATAATTATTTACCATTTTATAAGTTATTTAAGCATATTAAAGATGTTTTAAGGCTATTTTAGGGGTATATAATGGATATATGGTCTAAAAATGACCTAAATATCCTCTATGGTGCCTTACAATCCATTTTTAAGCATACTAACTTGATCTAGAATGACCATGGGTTATTTTTTCCATGGGTTATTTTGACCATGGGTTATTGTGACCCTGGGTTATTATGTCCTTGGGTTATTATGGCGGGGTTATTGTCTCCAGGGTTATTTTGGCCGGGTTATTATGTCTGGTTACCGTCATGTGTGTGAAAATTAGGCAATACCCACCTGAGTGATGTGGAGATCGAAGAAGAAGGAGGAATTAATCCTCATCAATTAGACTTTATCTTGCTTGAATTAGGAGTTGGGAGTATAGAGTTAGTTAAGTATTAATATGTTTTGATTTAGCAAGAAAAATATCTAACATGGTTTATAAAATCAATGAAAGGATTCTTTTTTCCTCTTTTCTGAGACTTTGTCTTCTGATCTCTAAACTTTCTTTTATGTCTTCAACGGTCATTTTCTTCTGGTTTATTAGCTATTGATTTCTTATGCACTTTGTGTCCATTTCTTGGAGCACCTTGCAGATTCACCTCCCCTCCCTTGTGATTTGTAGGTAGGGCTTCATCTTGGTCTATTTTATGTTTGTGGGTTTTGGTTTTTTTCTTGTTTCCTTAGTTTTTTTGTGCTCTTGGTTTTGTTAGGGTTTTATATGGTCATTTTTTTTGGTTTTTCATTGTTTATCTTGCTTGGTTTTGAGCACCTTAGGGTTAGATAGGTTTTCCTCTCGAGTCTCAATCAATCATAGGGTTGAGCCCCGTAAAGGCCGAAGGACTTGAGTAGCTTCAAAATTGGAAGAAAATAAGGAAACGGCTAAGGGTTGTCGAATGATCTAAATTTTAGTCTCTGAAACTACTCAACCAACACCAAAACTCCATAAATATGAGGATAAGGATAGGCCATCACTCAATTCACATTTTTTTCCTTTCTTCCTCTGACTCTACCCTCCATCTCCAAAATACTGAATCTTCCCTTATTCACCTCCCAAATTATTTATCCCTTTCATACCTTCGTACACTGAACTTTCCCTCATATTTGTGCACTCTAAAACTCTGAAATCCTACACTTCCTCTGAGAATTCATTATTCTCCCTTTCATCCTTTCAGAGGCCAATCCTATATTTGGTGCCTGAACATTTGAAATGCCAAAAAGATCATGTTAGACATTATTCTATTGGTTTTTGGCTTCTAGGTAAGATTCTTTGGTTTCACTGAGGCTTGCTTGCTTCATTTTTTAGATGTTTTCAGTAAATGTTTTCTCATAGTTGCATGTTTGTTTGAAAAATGCCAGAAAGGATATCTATTTCACCAATAAATTATCTATTCAATGTATATCATGTTCCTTCAATGGTCAGAATCTCCAAAGCTAGGTCACAGACATCGACATAGGAAATTTAAACTAGAATGATTTTCTCACCAGGTGTGTCAATCCTAATGGAAGGTCAGATAACTATACTTCCCTTATGCTCTCAAGTCAGGTAAATGTTGCAGCACATCCTATATCCATCTTATCTTTAGATCTGATCATGAACCTTACACAACATTACGTTCTTTATGAGAGGGTAGTGAAGAATAAGACTGGGGATATTGTTCTCGACATCAGGAAAGACAACATTGAAGATGTCTTCCACATACCATAGGGGGTTGAAAAATTTTATGCCTTTTCTATTCACAAGGGTTTAGAATGGTTTAGAAATAACACTCAGATTTCCTATGAAATTATAAACAAAGAGTACCTAATGCAGCCTCTCTCTAAGAATAAGCTAGAGAAAATTGATATGAGAAGGGGATATTTGAAGCATGATATCCAGGCCATAGTTACCATGCAGAGTAGGTTATATGGGCTTCCCCAATCAATCCAACTTGAGAACTGGATAATTTTGTTGATCAAAATGATTAAGGGGAGGAGAGATAGATTTGATTGGGCTACCATCCTAAGTGATAACTTAGATGATCATTTGATATTAGTAAAAAATAATCCCCACTTTTATATGAATTCTTATGTGGTTTACCTACTAGCCACCAAGGCAGAGTACCCAGGGTTAATACAAAGAGGATATTTTGGTCAACCCACTCCAAGAACATTCACTATATATCCACATCTAGTAAGGGAAGATAAACTAAATTAAGATAGCTCAGAATACATAATTGTTAATGATACTTTTTTCTTTGCAATAATCTATTCAATTGAAGGTGGTTATGCAAATATACTCTTAGAGGAAGATATTGCTAAGGTTTGGGCAATGGAGGCCTATTATATTTAGTTTAGGACTCTCACATATATTAGACTGATGAGGTGCACTCTTTCACCAAAGAAGCTTTGTAGATATCCTTCTAACATGATAATTCTTTTAGAGATGGTTAGACAACTTTCTAATGCCTACAAACATGTCAAGCATAACAAGAAACACTACTGGGACTTCCCCATTTGAATCGGTCCCCATTTTCTATAGGATATGAAATTATGCAAGTATCTAGATTTTGAGTGTGATGAATGTCCCTTAAAACTATTTGGTTTAATCATAACTAGGTTTGATCCCATCGGCATGTACAGTCCTACCATGGGTAGTCATTATGTTCATGAGCCTCACATTGAGGGTCATTGCATAAAATTTGTAGATGACTATAAGGTCAGGATCTGGGACTACTGTATAATGTCCCTCAAGTTTGCACAAGCTTCCCTAGAGATTTGTATTCCACCCAAGGTATGGGACATGGAGATAGAAGATGTAGTGGATCCTCTATACAATGAAGACAAAATATATGCACGGGTCATTTTGAATGCAGAGGTAGATAAGGAAGAAAATTATAATATTGAATTCAAGGCCAAGCATGTGATAAAGACCACCAAGGATTGGATTAAAAATAAATTCAAAATGGACCCCGTACCAACTAATCCACAACTAGATCTGACATCCAAAGGTGATAAGGGGAAAGGAGAGAGGGCAGTAATGCCCAGGTTCAAGGAGGCAACTCCTTAGAAATCAGAGATAATTTATAGAGATGATCAGCCAGTTTTGTATGGCTCAAATCCAAAGGAAAAATCAGAGAGAACAAGGATGAATGGAAGAATATCTACACCTCCTGATCACCCACTAGTCACACCATGACAAGCTCATATTTTAGGTCGATCTAAAATGGTAAAAATCACAGGACCCATAATTACCTAGGAAGAGCAGAGAAGGGTATATAAAAGGAAGATATATTCTTAATCTCCACATTTTAAAACTTTGGAAAAAGGGGATGAAGAAGAAGAGGATTAAATTCCCTTAGCAAAGAGAACATTATTGGGAACAACAACCACCAAAATAAAATCTCAATAACAAAACATTATGATTGATGTAGATACAAGAGCACAAGAAGAGAAAGTAGATCCCCAAGATTCCCTTGGTCCTAATGAGTTCTATTTTTATAATTTATAGAATCTCACAAGGTTTAAGGATATAATGAAAGACTAGCCTGACCAAAATACAAAGATAAATGTGGGAGGAAAAGTACCATTGGTCTCACAAGTTACTCTCCCTCCTCCTCCATCCCAATTCACTGTTCCTACTATTGAAAAACTATTGGTGGAACAATATTAAAAGAAAGGGATGGATACACACATGCCTTCATCCACCAAAGAGTATACAAAAGTGGAGAAGCAAGTGGAGGTGAAACTACTCCAAATCTCCCCAATATCCATGTATCATAATCAAAACTAGGAGAGCTACCGCATGACATGCCAATTGATAAAGAGACTGGAGATGATGAAAATGTAGAATAGAGTTCATCCACTTCACCTCCTATTCATTAAAATCCTCCTCTTATGATTCCTACTCATATTATACCCACTCCTTTTCCTTCTATTCAATTTCCAAATCCTCCACCTTCTATTCCCATTACCCAAGCCCCTTCATTAACAAGGTCGACACCATCTTTGTAGGCAAGGCCAAGACAAGTAATAGGTATCTGGGCAGAGATATTAACAAGTTCATTCAAAGATGTCAAGGAGCCACAAAATGAGGAGTCTAAAAGGGAAGAGAGTACTCCTCCTCATGAGGATGCACCTAAAGAACCAAATACTTTTAGTAATAACTGAGAGGGGGGGGGGGGGGGAATCAGTGACCNAACTGAGAGGGGGGGGGGGGGTGAATCAGTGACCTCAAAAATTAATCCTTAAATCAACCCTTAAAACTTATAACCACAAATAATGTCTCAAGTTATTTTCTATCCTACAAGATGTATGCCTTGAAATACTTTAATTAATTTTCTACTTACTAGATTGCTTTTCTAATATCTCTTCTGTATAATTATCGAGAAGCAGTTAACTATTTACCTAAACACGGTAAATATGCAGAGTATACCGATCAATCTAGAAATGCATATGTGAAATGTAAAAGAGTAAAGTAATAAACCATAAACACATAACACAAGTATTTTAATGTGGAAACCCTATTAAGGGAAAAACCCACTGGGACCGGTACCCCAAATTTTCACTCTTTTGAAGTGAGCTTTGTTAGGAGCCAACCCTGTTAAAGGTTACAAATACACTGTTAGGTGTGACCTTGTTAGAGGATTTAGAAATAGTTTGTCAACTAGTATTTGGCATCTAATGCTACCATCCTTGATCAAACTCTCTTGGCTTGTCAATAGGTATCGGGCATATCCAATGCTACTTTTGTGATCAAAATTTTTTATACTCCTTGGGATGTATCTCAATTGTAAAAGACTTTTAAGTCCTTGGTTAAGAGGCTTTATGCTTCAATGGTTAAACTAAAACACTAATGATATGTTCAAACATACAACTCAATCACATATTTTTAGACCTATTGTAAGTCCATTACCTCTTTGATAAATATAATCACTTATACCTTTGCTCCACACTATTCTACTCTGTGATGCTTGTCTCACTATTCATCAGTGTCTATAGATCTAGCTCTTTCCTCAGCTTGTTAATCAGGACTGAATGAAGACTTTCTTCTCCTTCATATTTTGTTTAGCATCTTTCCTCTATTCTCTTGTTCACCCCACAATTCATAATGAATTGGGTTTGTCTCTATATAGACATGATTTCCCCTTTTCTTGGCTTTCTGGATTCTTAGCGTGTTCCACAATTCTTGCCAATAGATTTAAAGAAAACTCCTGAATTATCTCAAAAAGATCTTCTTTCCAACTGGACAAATAAGCTTTAAACCACTTACTTATCTTTGGCTTTATCTGGATGATTAAAACAATGATAAGTATCCATTAATTCTATCTTTAGCTTCTTGACAGCTAAGTATTTTGTTATTTTCTGAACTCTCTGTTCTATCGGTCAACACTTTAGTTAGTCATCAGTGATAAATGACTATTCTATCGGTATGACTTCATTTGTCATCAAGATCTCCATCCTTGTCTCCTCCGTCAGGCAACACTGAAATTGTTTCAGTCAGGCTACTCTGTATTTTTCTCATCAGGCAACACTGCAACTCTGCTCATCAGTAATGTTGTGCACTAGCTCGTCAGGTAACACTGTGACTCTATTATTTTACTCAAACCATCATTGTGCACTCTATTAGTGTTTGTAGTCACTTAGTGAATACTTTACTTGTATGCATTACTGATAACATAGTCTTGATTCATCAGTTCTTTGAAGTCTTTGGCAGTATTTCCATGACCATATAGATTATATCAAGTTGACATCAATGACAATATAATACATTAGCTTATTTAATGTCTTGCATGATCATCAACTTAACATCTTCAAACATTCAATCAGTTACATGTCATCAATCTCTCCCTTTGGCATTGATTGCAACATACTACATTATCATACTATACTATTGCTAATACAATATGAAATATACAGTTTAATCAAGTTGTTCTAATGTAACCAATACAAATGTCTAGCTATCGGTAAGCTCAAATAGCTTTGATTTGATTCTTGCATCTTTCTTTCTATCTTCAATCCCTTCACTGGATAGATGTAGAATCTTTCTTTCTCTGATGTGATGTGTTCTCCTTCTATGTCAAACTCTCTCCCTTTGACTATTCTCCTTTCTTGTGATGTCTTTTGTCAATAATTCTCTTCCTTTGTGTGTACTCTCCCTTTCTTGTTACATCTCTCCCTTTGGATGCTTCAATGGATATGATCTCTTCCTGAGATGATAATGGATACAATCTCTCTCTTTGACAGCAATGCCAAAAAAACATTTTTGCAAACACAGATTTTGCAAAACAAGTATTTTGACAAAAGTGTCAAATGGATCTTTTCTATCCATAATATGTTCCTTGAATTTCCCAATCCATCGGTAATAAATCTGGTGCCTAGAGTAGATAAATACCTTGTTGTGTATAGATGTATCTTTGTAGTCCATCTTTCTTCTTGCATCAACATGAATGATATTCTGATAATATGCAGGCTGATGCAGCCTTCTAGTTAGCTTACTGACCAGTAGACAAGGGTCTGACCCCTCTTCTCTTTCTTAATTATTCAAAAGCATCTTTGGGTAGTGGCTTGGTGAAGATATCAGCCAATTGTTCCTTTGATTGCACATACTCAAGTATCACTTCCTTTTCCTGAACTTGTTCTCTCAAATAATGATACTTGATGGCAATATGCTTTGTTTTAGCATGCATGACTGAATTCTTGGAAATGTTTATAGCACTTGTATTATCACAATAGATAATTACTGGTTCTAGAATTTTCATATGCATACCTTCTAGTAATTGTTTGATCAATGCAATATTTGAGCAGTAGCAACATACTCTACCTCTGTAGTAGATTGAGAGATGCATCCTTGCTTCTTGTTGATCTATGTGACAAGTCTATCACCCATAAAGAATGCTCCTCCATTTGTGCTCTTTCAGTCATCAATATTTCTAGCCCAATCAGCGTCGTTAAAGACCTTAACTTCAAATTTGCCTTCTTTTTTGTACCATAAGCCATATTCCTCAATATTCTTCAGATATATTAGGATTCTTTTCACAACAGTGATATGTGATTCTCTAGGATTAGCAAAAAACATAGCAACTATTCCTACTGCATGTGCAATATTTGGTCTAGTATGTACAACGTACATGAGTTTTCCAATCATAGATCTATATAAAGTATGATTTACCTCTAATGACTTGTCTTCCTTTGTCATTTTGCATCCAGTTTCTATAGGTGTTCCAACTGGTTTGGACTCTTCCATCTTGAATATTTTTAGTACTTCTTTGATATACTTGGATTGTGTAATGAAAATACCTTCATCTTGTTGCATGATCTGTAGACCAAGAAAGAACTTGATCTCTCCAAACATAGATGTCTCAAACTCTTTACTCATTTCATTTGCAAATGATTTTCATAGCATATCATTGCTTCCAAATATGATGTCATCAACAAATATCTCAGCAATCAAAATGTTAGCATCAGTATCTTCCTTCAAATAAAGATTATTGTTTTCACTAGTCCTTATAAATCCAATACTTATAAGATAGGAATGAAGTCTTTCATACCAAGCTTGGGGTGCTTGTTTCAATCCATACAGGGCTTTGTGTACTCTACATACCATGTCCCTCTTGTCTGGATCAACAAACCCTTCTGGTTGTTCAATGTATACCTCTTCTTCAAGTATTCCATTTAGGAATGAAGACTTGACATCCATTTGATATACCTTGAATCCTTTACATGCAGCATAAGCAAGTAACATTCTTACCCCTTCTAGCCTAGCAACAAGTGTAAAGGTCTCTCCATAGTCAATTCCTTCTACTTGTGCATACCCCTTGCATACTAGTCTTGCTTTATTTTTGGTGACTTCTCCATTCTCATTCAGCTTATTCCTAAATATCCATTTTCTACCGATGATTTGGTTCTATAGATGGTTCCTTTTGACATATTTGGCAAGTACAGGCTCAACTCTGTGTCTATCAGCTTGATCATCATTTTGTTCTTCATTCTGTTCTCCATCACTTTGTGCATCATCTTGAGCAATATTCTGATTGTCGGTATTTGTAGCCTAATGCTCGGGTGCAATGATCTATTTGTCGGGGGCTCTACATTATTTTTAGAGTAGAGTGTCAGGTTCCTCATTGTAAGTAAACATATTGTAGTCCTCTGGTTCTTTAGTACTTTCCTTTTCATTCTTCTCTGCAAATTCATCTATCTTTACATTTGCACTTTCAACAATTTTGTTAGAGGCTTTGTTTAGACATTTATAAGCCTTACACTTGGTAGAATACCCTAGAAAGATTCCATCATCACTCTTGGATTCAAGTTTTCCATTTCTATCATCTTTTAAGATATAACACTGACTACCAAAAATTTTGAAATAACTTACATTAGGTGTATACCCATACCAAAGCTCATAAGGTGTCTTTTTGGTGTCTTTCTTCAATTGTACTATGTTCAATGTGTAAATAGAAGTACTGACAGCTTATTTCTAGAAGATTTAGGTGATGCCACTCTCTATCATCAGAGTTCTTACACAATCAACAATGGATCTGTTCCTTCTTTTAGTGATTCCATTCTGTTGTGGTGTTCTTGGTGCAGATACCTGTCTTTTGATTCCATGCTCATTACAAAAGTTACTGAATTCATCTAAAATAAATTCCCCTCCTCTATCTGACCTTAAGCATTTTAATTCTTTACCACTTTTCTTCTCAACCATTGGCTTATACCATTTAAACATCTTAAATGCTTTTGATTTGTCTTTTAGAAATATGACTGTCATCATTCTAGAGTAATCATGAACAAAGAGAATAAAATATCTATCTCCATAATAAATCTTTGTCCTCATAGGTCCACATAAATCAGTATGGACTAATTCTAGAATTGCATCAGATGTATGGGTCTTGCTTTTGAAACTAGACTTTGTCATTTTACCTTTTTGACAATTCTTACACATGATATTGTCAGGCTTGGTCATCGTCGGTAAGCCTCTTACATTTCTCTTTTTGCTAATCTTTATTATGTTGTCAAAGTTCACATGACACAATCTTTTGTGGCATAACCATATGTCTTTGTTTGTAGAAATCAAACAATTGGTGTTAATATCATTCAGATAGAATAAGTTACCTTTTGTCTTCTCACTGGTACCAATCAATTTTTCTGATTTAATGAAGATCTTTGCCTTCTTATTTTCAAATGCTACTCTATGACCTAAATTATTCAACTGAGAAACACTCAATAGATTATAATTCAATCCATTTACCCAATAAGCATTTTCACATTTTATCTGGTTATTCAACAGTATGGTTCCTCTACCTTCAACTGGACAAGGTGTGTCATTACCCATTCTTACTGACCCACCTTTATAGTGTTCAAAAGTCTCAAAATTTTGCTTATCACCGGTCATATGGTGAGTGCATCCACTACCTATGATCTAGACATCATTTTTACTACCTTTAGATATGAGTTTAGTTTCTACAGACCTTTCTTCATCATCATCTGAATCATCTTTTACTGCCACAAACACCATCTCGATGTCTTCATCAAATTTGGTGTCATTATCATCATCTTTGCATTTTGCTAGGTAACTGTCCTTCTTTCCTTTGTCCTTGTAGTCTTAGGTATCTCTTCTTTTTAATTGTTGGTAGCTTCTGTAATCACCTTTGTCAGATTTCTTTTCAAATGATTTGTCATTACTTTTTTCATCTTTTCTTCTGTTAGTACATCTTGCAGCAAAGTGTCCAATCTCTTTGCAGTTAAAACAAACAAGTGGTAATTTACCTTTGTATTTACCTTTGCCTCTCTGCATTCTTCTAGCCATAAGTGCTTCAATTTCATCAAGATCATCATCTTCACTTTCACTATCACTATCTCTTCTCATAGTTTTTTTATGACTTGATTTACTTATTCTCATAGAAGCTCTAAATGCAGACTCTATGTTTGGTAAGACACTATTATCAAAGTTGTTCATCTCAAATGAAATCAGTCTTCCAATTAAGCTATCTAGAGTAACATTGCTATTTGCTACTGCTCTCATTTCTTGAATGGAAGATACTCTAATAGCATAAGTAGGAAGTAAGGTTCTTATAATTTTACTTACTATTATATCTTCTTCTAGTACACCTCCAACTCCTTAGATAGCATTGACTACCTCTTTGATTCTTGTGTTGTTCTAAGTGATGTTTTCACCTTCTTTCATTTTGAGATCATCAAAATTTCCTCTAAGGCTTTCTTCCTTGGCTCTCAAAACATTTTTTTCACCACCATGTACAAGCATCAATTTGTCCCACATCTACTTTGCAGTCTTGCAGGTTTTGACATCTTCAAATTCAGCATCAGAGAGTGAGGAAGCAAGCTCCATCATCCTGCAGTTGTGCTCATGATTCTCTCTCATTTTTTCAATTGTTGGTGCTCCTGTGGGAAACACATATTCAGTATCTAAGTATTGAGTAACATCATTACCAATACCTAATAAGTGGATTCTTATTCTGCTCTTCCATGAAGCAAAATTATCTTTGTTCAACTTGGGTACATCTCATATGTTCATCTTGTGATCTTTAGCTTAGGTCTTGAAACCTTTCTTCTAAGAACACAAGCTCTGATACCAATTGTTAGTAATAATTGAGAGGGGGGTGAATCAGTGCCCTCAAAAATTAATCCTTAAATCAACCTTTAAAACTTATAACCACAAATTATGTCTCAAGTTATCTTCTGTCCTACAAGATGTATGCCTTGAAATACTTTAATCAATATTCTACTTGTCAGATTTCTTTGCTAATATCTCTTCTGTATGATTACCGATAAGCAGTTAACTATTTACCAAAACATAGTAAATATGAAGAGTATACCGATCAATCCAGAAATGCATATGTGAAATGTAAAACAGTAAAGTAATAAACCATAAACACATAACACAATGATTTTAATTTGGAAACCCTGTTAAGGGAAAAACCACTGGGACCGGTACCCCAAATTTTCACTCTTCTAAAGTGAGCTCTGTTAGGAGCCAACCCTGTTAAAGGTTACAAACACACTTTTAGGTGTGACCTGTATGCACCCTAAAATGGTCACCTAGACTATGGGCCCCATTTATCAATTTTATCAATTTATCAATTTCCTGAATAAATGCTTTGCAACATTTTCAATTCAAATCAATTTCCTTGATCAAATCATAATTAATTCAATTATTTTAATATTTCCAAAGGTTTGATTATTTTTTAATTAAAAGATTTAATCTCCCTTTTAATTAAATAAAATACATCTTATTTAATTAAATTAAATTCCTCCCATTTAATTAAATAAAAATTTTCTAATTTATTTAATCAAAAGAAAACCCCTCTTTTAATTAAATAAATAAAATCCCCACTTAAAGCTCTTCTCTTGATGAAAAAGGAAATAAATTAAATAAAAATAAATAAAGTTCCTTTTCTTCACATATCTTCCTAAGTGGTGGGCTTTTTGCCTCTTAATCATAGCCTTTGATTTTTCCTTTTGAAGATATGAGCACATGGATCAACCAAGAATTAATCTCCACCGTTTCTCATTTCTTTTTGTTTCTTAATCTCAACCGCTCACTTTTCTATATAAGGAATTCTCTCCTCATTTAGATCGAAGGTTTTTTTATGTATTGTTATGATGCAGGTTTGGAGAGCAATTTTGGAGGAGAATTTGAGCACTTTGGCTTGGATATTGCAACTTCTCTATTCTTTTCTTCTTCTTATTGCATCCATGGCTATTCATGTAGATTAGATTCATATTAGATTAAATTCATATTTATTTTCATAGAATAATCATGCATTGTTATCATTTAGATTAATTTCCTCTTATGCATTGAAATCATATAGAATAGTTGTCATTTTCATGCATTGAATCTCTTATTTTATGGTGTACTTGCGTGGGCACAAAATAGGTCAATCTGAGGGCCTCCATTAAAAACCCTTGCACTCCATGAATAGAGAGCTATGATTTGATATTTGAGGCCTCATTCTTGAGCAAACTTGAATGGAATGACCCATAGAAGTGTGACACATTTTTAGCACACATTTTCCATTCGTACGGCTCTGTGACGAAGATTCACGTGATGTTTTGCTTAAAATGGGGTGAATTTTTTCCTATCTATGCAAAATCCTTTGTGGTACGTAGAATTTTTTCATGTGGCACTGTGCAAATTTTTGCACAACCTCTGACACCAGCCGCAGATCTAATATTAATTATTGTTTTCTACATTTTTTTTTCTATCTATGTGAATCTTCACGCAACCTGTGCCAAATCTTCACATGATATTTCATGCTAGAGACATGATTTTTGTTGCTATATTTTATATCTTTGATCTCTAACCACTAATATTTACTGTTTCTAGTGGCTCTGATTTGTTGTTGTTGTTGTTGTTGTTGTTGTTGTTGTTGTTGTTGTTGCTGATTTGGAATTGCGTGGATAAATGAAAAAACATTTGCGTTACTTTGGAATTGAGTTATTTTGTTGCATCTCGATAAAATTTGGATTTTGGAAATAAAAATGAACCTCTCATGTGTTTATCTTGAGTATCTCTTGCTTTCATAGATCACATTTCCAATTGGTGCTCTAAAGAATGGACCTAGATTTTCTTTCTTGCATATATGTTTCACACAGTAATTAGGCCCTATGAACACTATTTGTGGTGATCTTGAGAGAGTGGGCTTCATTCTCTTGTCTTACATACAAATCTCTTCTTGACGATAGATCCCCTTGTAGGTAGGGAAGGATTTGTTATTATCTCACTTGGTTTGGTCTTCAACTTTTGATGGTACTTTCTCTCTTGAGATTAGTGGTCATTGTTGTTGATTTACTAACCTTGGGTGAGGTGATTTAGAATTAGTGGGTCAATTAATCTACTTTCTATGTCTGGGTGAGGTGAATAAGCTAGAGGATTATGCTCTTTTCCCTTTTGGGAGAATCAGAAACTTGGAACCCTTGAATCCAAACTAAGTCCCCATGTGGTTCATATTGTGACTCTTCCTTATTAGAGAGGGTTAACCGTATTGGACACACCCTTTATTAGGCTAACCATGTGGATAGAACCTTAAGCGGTAATAACAATTTTAGCCATGGTAGAAACAACCGCTATATAAATATCCTTGTGGAAGAAATCTCCACGGGTATGGTTTCTTGTTGGTTTGTCAAATCTCCTTAGCAGCTCCTGATTGATTAAATTCTCAGACTGTGTCAAAACCTCAGTGTGCCAAGATTGGATTTCACACACTTGAGATTGCAAAAGTTTTAGAGTCAAACCACTACTAAGAACCATAATGCAACCAACTTTTCATTCTCTAGGACTATGTGCGTGATTGGAAAATAATTTGAGAACATACACAAGTAGAATTTTTAGGGAGTAGAAATACTATGTCACTATTCTTGTTCATGTGCAAGGTTGCTTTGTCCCTTGCTCATTTTTTGAAGACAAATGTTTTCTTGAACTCCCTGATTGATGTTGTATGTACCTGATTCATGAGAAAAATCTATTAATACATCTAGTTGGTCAATTTAAAATGAACAAAACTGAGTTCTTTGTCCTTCCTGTCAGAATCTCGCATAAGAAAACATTTCTTTGTGTGGCCCTATGTCTTTCTTCACATGATACTGTGATAATAATCACATGATATCCTTCCTATTTTTTTCAAATGTGTTGTCATTCTTTCATACCAGTCTGTTGTTTCCTCACACCAGACTTCAAAAGTTCACGCGGTCCTGTGAGAATCCTTGTGCAAAAAAGCACTTCATCGCGTGAAACTGTATCCTCTTTGCCTAAAAAAAATGACTCTTGGTATTCTTTCTTCCACATCTCCCATGTCTTCCTAGTCTTCCATTTTCATCCTTTCTCTTCTTCCTCCCATGCTTGATTCCTCCTCTTCTAGAACCATGAATTTCAACTATCTTGTTATGGAACCTCTCTTGAGAATAGATGATCTCGAACTCATTTCTCAATTCAAAGAGTGGTATTCCTCCAAAAATCACATGGGTGATAAATTTAGGACAAAAATAAAAAAAAATTGATTGAATCGGATGCATTTTCTAGGGTCATACTCATGATCTTGTCATGACCTCATTCTAAACATCTTTCATCTTCTAAGTCTTCTCATCTTTCCTCATCATACAAGTCTTCTTCCTCCACTAGGTCTTCACTTTCCTTTTCTCCATGATCTCATTCTTCTTCTACTTCTCCCAAGAGTCTTACTTCTCTTCTCAAGACATACCATAATGAGAAATGTGATGACCCTTATGATACATCTTCCATGAAGAATGACACACCCATCTTTGATGACTATGATGATGGACAATGTAGTGATACCTATGACACCTCTATTGCTAAGAATCCTCCTAGTCGTGTGCTCGTTCTTACTAGTAATGGTTTGTCACATTGGATAGATTATGATGGTGATCCATATGACTCTGATTTCAAAAGAGACTTTGATGATTTTTGTGAACAATACCTAGATGATACATTTACTTCTATTGAGGAAGAGAAATCTTCCCGCACTGATTATAAACATAAATACTGTAAGAATCTCTCCTCTAAGAGCTCTCATGCTAAAAATAAAGATTACACTCTCGAGAAAGATCATGTTAATGATGAAAATTTGTTTCTTGATGATTCCCTTCCATCCTCTACTTCCTTCAATACTCATACATCTCCTTAAGTCTCCAAGTTTTTCAAATCTTTCACAAATCCTTCATCCAAAAAAGGTCCTAACATTTTTCATGCAATTTCCTATAGTTGTCCTCAAGGGATAGCTCTTAAAGAAACTCAAGCTAACCTTCACTTGGTTGCGAATACTTTCAATAATGCTAAACCTAAAGAGCCTGAGCCTTTATATGCTATAATGCCTACTTCAGCTAATCCTTCCCCATCTCTTCCCAAGTCTCCCATACAATTCCAACATGCTTCCTTGTCCTTAGAAGTGGCTCCATGTCAAGAGGACTCTAAAAATTATAAATAAAAGAACATAAAGAAATATCAAGATCAAGAAATCTCCATGTCGAACAATTCTTTTCATGATGTCTCTTTTCTGTTTCATGGTTCTTTTGATCCTGTACGCCCTTTCTCATTCATTCCACCATGTCTTAAGTCTTCTCCTAAGAAAGATCAAGTTACTACTTACACCGTTAAGCTTATTGAAAATCAAAATAACCTTACCCAACTTACGCTTTCTAAAGATTATACTTCCATTAAGGTTATTAAAAATGGTGTTTTTACTTCCAATATTAAGCCTATTAAAAATCAAGAGGAATATTATGTTCTTAGGCTATCCAAAGATCCTTGTCAAGATCAAAGTCTTCCATCTTCTTGTTCTACCACTCTATGTTTGCTTCCACTTTCTACTCTTCCTTAGTCTTTCCAAGCTTCAAAAAATCCTATCAAAGAAGGTGCTCCTATTCAAGATGTTCACAATCCTATTGAAAATCCTAATGCTCACCCTAAAGATGTTGTTTTCCTTGATTGTCATATATAGGCTGATGAACTTATTGATTATCCTTTTTCATCTTCCATGTCCATCCTTGGACCTCCTCCACCAATACTAAGGGCTTCACATTTTCCTTCCATCTTGGGTCCTTATTTCCCTTCACTTTCCCCTCCTAACTCTCCTAATTCGTCATCCATATTGGGTCCTTACATCCCTCCATATCCTATCTTTCCTCAAGATCAACATAGATGCATACCCTTGAATCATTTTCATCCATCCACCGATCTAAACCACTCATATTCTTCTTCTTCCTCCATAAGTCCCAAGTCTTTTGGAAGAAACTTGAATTTTCAATACAAGAAAAAGAAGCAATACAAGAATCCATCTAAAAAACAAGATCGCCATGTCTCCTCTAATCAACATGGGGGCATAAAGTCAAAAGAGATATCTAAGAAGAAAACTACAAGACAAGTATGGGTTTCAATATCTATCATTGAAGATATCCTCTCTAAATCATCTAAACAAAATGAAAAGCCTATGACTATATGGATTCCAAAGTCTCTCTTGAAAGATTATCATGTTGAGAAACAAGTGAATTTGACATTCAAGCTTCCAAAGGCGTCCACTTCATCTTCTTCCAAAAAAATTCTTTCATTCCATGTGCCTAAACTGCAACCTCTGTTATCCATTCACCATATTCCTTCACATATTCCTTCATTTACATTACCTCCATCCTCTCACCACCCTTCAAGGTTTGTATTGACATTGATCTTTCCTTCCTTTCTATCTACCCTTTCACAATCCTTCCATTCACTATCCTTCTACCTTCTATCCTTTTTTTCTCATTTGTTTATTCTTCCTATCTTCCAACCTCACTCACTTTGCATAAAACCTTATCCTCCATTTTTCTCTTTCATCTTCCTTTCCCTATCAGCATCTTTGAGCATATCATTTTGAATCCTTGGCATATCATGGTTTATCCCTTCAAGGAGCATTATCTAAAAAGCTTTCCTTCTTCCGAAAAATTCAAAAAATTCAATATATATATATATATAAGAAAAAAAAAATTCATCTTTTTGTGAAAAACACTCCCTTGTGGCGCCTTGGATAGGTACCATGATAAAAACCTGGCAATCAGGCATCATATGTAGTTCTTTTACATCTTTCATCCATTCTGTATTCTCTCTTTGATCTTGACAATGTTTATCTATACACAAACATTTGGGCTATCTTGTGAGCTATCTTACGATGATCTTGCTTTCATTCCTTTCATGTTTAGCCTTCATGTCTATCTTCCTCCATTCATTTTCTCCTATTGCTATCCTTTTCCCCTTTGGTCTTGATCTAAAATAAATGGTGTTATGAAGCCTCTTGACATGTCTACTCCTTTGGAGTGCATCCTTTCCTACTCTTGCATTACACTTGTGTGACTTATCATATGCTGGCCTTTCATTCTTGTTCAAATATTCTTTACATGATGTTTTTTTTCTTTTCCCTAGCTTGGGTACTCTTGAGGAGTTTGCCTTTGAGGATTTCTTCCCTTCATTCTCCTTCATTCTCTTGTCTTCCATCTCTTCCACCAGCTTGCTAATCTCTCCTATCCTCCACCTTACTAAAACATTGGGACTGCACAATGTGATCTTGCTTGGGAGTTTGATGCCCATTCTATCTGGGGGCATCCTTTGTACATAATTATTGATCCTGAAAAAATACAAAAAATGATAAATTGTCAAAAATTCTAAAAATTAGAAAATATCTTGAAAAAATGATCATCTTAGTGAAAACCTAGCAATAGGCGCTTTGATGTATCTCCAAAAAAATTATATATTCCAAAAATACAAAAAAAAAAAAAAATAAAATAAAATAAAATAAAATAAAAGAAAAAAAGAAAAAGTGCCTTTGTGAAAATCTGGAAATAGGCACCTTGGTAGAAAAAATTCAAAAAAATTATAAAAAGTACTTAAAAAAATGAAAAAAATGAAAGAGAAAAAATTCTAATAAAATCCAAGTGGTGAATACCTAGAATCAGGCGCTACTTGAGGCCTTTGCACCCCTGTTTCTTAGCGCGTGTCTGTGACACTTAGCCTTTCTCCATCATGCCTTGTTCTGGTTACCTTGGTTTGGAATTGGTCTTTGTATTTGTCTAGGGGGCATACCTATGTTATCTTTGGTCTCTTGGATGCGTTAGTCTTTAGGACACCTCACAAATGGTATTTTTCAACACCACCCCAACTGTATTTTTCAACACAACCCTTAATATCGAGTATTTTTCAACACTTACCGGTTTGGTCTTACCCAGTTTTTTCGTGTGATCTTACCTGCTTGCAAGAATTTGATCCTTATCCTCAGAACTCAGTATCAGTTAACACACTTAAATTTTTAAACATGACACTTAATGCTTGAGCTATGTCATGATTTTTTCTCTGTGTGCTGACTATTATTGATTTTCATTGAAGTGTCCTTATCTAATAAGTCTCTCTGGGATGCATAGCTAGAGGACTCGAGGCATAGGACATGTTTTTATTTGCTTCCTATTTTATGCTTCATTTTTTTTGCACAACCATTCTACTGGTCATCCTGGCCTCTATGCCTTGATGCAAGCGTGGTTTTTCTATATTAATTTGGGTAAGCTAATATCACAGTCATCTTGACCTTTATGTCTTTGATGCTTATGTTAGAATCTTTCCACACTCTAATCCGATATAAATTACATTCATATCTTCATAGTTGCACTTGTGACTAGTGATGATTGTGTGATTTTTTTATGTCCGTTAATAATGGCCCAATGATGAAGATAAGTTCCTTAACATTCTCTAATGAATGATAAACACAAAGTCCTATGTTACAGTTGCTCTATTGCAAGTACACCTTTGCATTTTCATGTAGTTTGTATTGTTAGACCTCATGTTAGTTTGCATTTTAGGCTACATTATGAGTTTGTGAGGGTTTTCCATCATCTTTCTTGTGGACTTTTAATCAACTGTGATCACGTTCTAATCTTCATTTCCTTATCTTCTTTCGTGATCTCAATCAAAATTTTCTATTTTAAACAATTGATTGTTTTTGGGGCATTCTCTTCCTTAAGGAAAATTCTCTTTCTTCTCTCCATTTCTTACCACCTCTTCCAAACTTCTATCTTTCATTCACTTTCACCCCACTTCTTTTCTTCTAATTCAACCTTGGGGCATAATCTTTTGTGCTTGACAATCTACCTTGGTTTTGTGATCCTTATATCTTTCATCTTACATCAAGAACCTTATCTTTAGTTTGATTTGATCAAATTTATCAATTTGTTGTTTCTCCTTTATCTCATTTCAATTTCGATCATGAGGGGGCAATACCTATCAAACTTCAATCCTTGATTCATCTTTATCAATCCCATCAATTGCTCCAGTTGGGGAAACCTTTCTTGAGATTCTTATCTTGGACATGTCAATTACCTATTTACAGGGATGTTGACCTTGTCTCTTTCAATCTGCTTATCTTTGTTTTGATGTCAATTACTTATATTTACAACGATGTTGATGTCTATGTTGTTTTGTGATCCCAAATCGATCTCACACTTCAATTGCATTCTTTGACTACATGTGTTCCCAGAATGATCACACATTAGTCAAAGAGGGGCAAATGTATGCACCCTAAAATGGTTGCCTAGAGTATGGGCCCCATTTATCAATTTTCTGAATCAATGCTTTGCAACATTTTCAATTCAAATCAATTTCCTTGATCAAATCGTGATTAATTCAATTATTTCAATATTTTCTAAGGTTTGATCATTTTTTAATTAAAAGATTTAATTTCCCTTTTAATTAAATAAAATTTATTTTATTTAATTAAATTAAATTCCTCCCATTTAATTAAATAAAATTCTTCTAATTTATTTAATTAAAAGAAAACCCCCCTTTTAATTAAATAAATAAAATCCCCACTTAAAGCTCTTCTTTTGATGAAAAATGAAATAAAAATAAATAAAGTTCATTTTCTTCACACATCTTCCTAAGTGGTGGGATTTTTGCCTCTTAATCATAGCCTTTGATTTTGCCTTTTGAAGATATGAGCACATGGATCAACCAAGATTTAATCTCCACCGTTGCTCATTTGTTTTTGCCTCTTAATCTCAACCATTCACTTTCTTATATAAGGAAATCTCTCCTTATCATTTAGATCAAAGGTTTTTTTATGTATTGTTATGCTGCGGGTTTAGAGAGCAATTTTGGAGGAGAATTTGAGCACTTTGGCTTGGATATTGCAACTTCTCTCTTCTTGTCTTCTTCTTTTTGCATCCATGGCTATTCATGTAGATTAGATTCATATTAGATTAAATTCATATTTCCGGTCATAAAATAATCATGCATTATTATCATTTAGATTAATTTCCTCTTATGCATTGCAATCATATAGAATAGTTGTCATTTTCATGTATTGAATCTCTCATTTTATGGTGTACTTGCATGGGCACAAACTAGGTTAATCTGAGGGCCTCAATTACAAACCCTTGTACTCCATGAATAGAGAGTTATGAGTTAATATTTGAGGCCTCATTCTTGATAAACCTTGAATGGAATGACCCATAGAAGTGTGACACATTTTTAGCACACATGACCTTGTTAGAGGATTTAGAAATAGTTTGTCAACTAGTAACTGGCATCTAATGTCAATAGGTATCGGGCATATCCAATGCTACTTTTGTGATCAAACTTTTTGATACTCTTTGGGATGTATGATAAGGCCAAATTATTGCCTTTGTTTTGTATAACTTTAATACTCTGTTCTAGTTTTTATCAAAACATTTAAGAGCCTAGCCAGTCAAAACTTGTGATAAAGTCCAGATAGAACTGATAAACCATGGGTAGATGTTTGTGACATATTTTTCTAATATTATACATGTAGTGTAGTATTTCATAAAACCATCAGAATCTATGTTCTAATATCTGGATATTTAATTTGATTAAGCTTGTTGCATGAATATTTCTGCATCATAACTAACTTGACAAGAGTGAAAGCGGCTGGAGAGTGGTCGACAGCATTCAAAGAGGACTGTTGAGGAACAGCTATGGCGGAGTGATCATTACAGCACCAGGAAACATGGCTGCTACAATGGATCCATTATTCTAGGATGCGGGGATGTAGTGTGCCTATATTCTCTCTGCACTTTACTATGTTGAACTGGTCGCCCGAGTTTTATTACGCACACCGTGGGCTATTGCATTTCCTTCTCTGGCATGTTTTTAGCAAGATGGTTTCTTTTCTATTTTGTAGTAAGTGTTTGATCCTCTATATATAGGGATTGGACTGATAGTTTGAGGTTAGCTAGAACAAAATAGAGACAGAATTTTTTGGAAGAAAATTGATATCAACAATCTATTTCAAGTTCTATGTCTTGTTTTTATGTAATGAGTTTTTGAAATGCAATGAAGTAATTCTTGGTTTACATTCGGTGTTCATAGTTTAGCAGAAACCGACCAAGGGGGCCCACTTGGGAGGTGGAATATGTTAGAATAGAATAGATTGCATTTCTAGCATTTCTAATATTACAGATAGAAGTTACAATTTCTTCTTGCAGCATCGTAACTTGTGAGTGTTCCTGCAACATCTGCAAGAATAGTTATAATGGATGTTTTAGGTTGAAATCATAGGTTTTAGTAGAGTTTCAATTTATAGCATTCATTCCAGTAAGAAGATAAATGTATTCTTTTCCTACAGCACTAGTGTAGGTTTCTTTTATGCATTTTTACCTTCCTACAACATAAGCAGAATGACTCCTTAAGGAACCTAGTGCACATATCATGTCGACCATTTCAAGTATATGTCCCTGGGTTGACAAGTTAAATGCACTTCATAACGGGAAAAGTAGTCCTTATATTGAATGAACCATTCCTAAGAAAGGCCTTGAGCGTGATTATTATACACCTATTGTGAGGTGGTTCTTTTTTGGCACCGCTGCCGGGGATGGTGTCAAGCTAGGAACATTTTTGAGTCATTTTTCATTCCTAGATTAGTTTTTAGATTTGTATCTCTAAAAAAAAAAAATTGCTTCAAAAGTGTGAAGAATTCAATTGCATGCATCAAAGAGAAAGGCGATTAGATGAATATGGTAGATTTCTCCCAGCAGAGCCTGCTAATTTGAATGAGGAAGTTGAAGAAATTGAGTTACCCTTTGAGGACACAAGCCCTGACTTTCCTGCAGCATCTTCCTCCAGAGAAGAACCATTTGTTGTAAGTGGCTTTTGACCTTTTGCAGAAATCTTAGCCAACTTTCTAGATAATTCTGGCCCAAGTCCAGTAGCCAATGCTTCTTTCCAGCAGCAACCCCACAATCAAATACCTCTAGTAATGGCACATCCTACTTTCCCATTTCCTCTCCCAAGCCTTATAAACAATGCTAATCTCAAGAATATACCCACAACTTCTCTTCTGAAGTTTTATGGACTTATAGCTGAGGATCCTGACACTTTCTTGTTTGAGTTTGACATACTGTGTCAAAGTTTCAACTATAATATTGATGCCCATAAGCTCAAGTTATTTCTTGCAACACTGAAAGAGTTAGCATTACGATGGTTCATGGGCTTAGGGGCCAATATAGCAGGTACCTGGGATGAGATGCAGACATTGTTTCCATAGAAATATAAAGATTATTGCAAAGGTAGTGACCCAAAAGGAGATGATATTTTTAGGATGTCTCAAAAGGAAGACAAAACATTGGAGGACTATGTTTCACATTTTTTGTACACAATGCAGAAGAATCCCCAGCATGTACTGGCAGAGGATTCACAAAAATTAGTCTTCTTGAGAGGGGTAAATGACAACTTTCTAGAGGCATTAGACTTGATGGCTGGTGGAGACATCCCAATCCTCTTGGGATGACCTCAAGAAAATCTGTCAAAATTACTCAAGGTCAACTATGAAGAAAGGCAGAGGATACCAATCCACAGTCACAAAAGGGATTGGTTCAGGCATTTCAAAGCTGGAGATATCTAATTTGCTCACGGATTTCAAGAAGGATATTATAAATGATGTAGCTACACATCTTGACACAATGACTGCCAAGAAGAAGCATGCAGAAGCTGAATCATAATTGGCTGAGTACTGTCCACACTGCCGCAAACAGAAGTAAGACTGCGGATGTAAGCTGGTAGCCAACCTGGAAAACCAAAATTTTCCAACTAACTACATGAAGATAGAAGGAGATAATGATCAAGTGTTCTTCATTTCTCAACATCGACCATGGGCTTCACGACAAGGTATGCCACAAGATCCTCTACAGTTTTCAAATTTTAACAATAATCAATGGCAAAACCCGCAGAGTAACCAATGGCCTAACCAGAAAAATAACCAATGGAAAAACCCACAGAGTAACCAATGGCCTAACTATAAAAATAACCAATGGCAAAACTCACATAATAACCAATGGCCTAATCAGCAAAATAACCAGTGGCCTAGTCAGTAGAATCAATGGCAACCACCACGAGGAAATTGGCAGAAAACTAATCAATGGAGGGGGCCTCCACAGTGGCCTAACCAAAATTCTAGCTGTCCACAATTACCACCTCCAGTGCAACCACATGCAATAATGCCACCTCCTACAACAACTAATGCTAATCCAAAGCCAACCCAATTGCCTTGTCAACCGCAGCCAAATCTAAACAACAAATAGCAGCAACAACAAACATACACTACTGACACTCAAAAGTGCCCTACTTACTCATTAGGGATAGCTAATATCTATTTGAGGTCTTGTACCACCCTACCTACACCTGAATATCCTATAATTATGAAATTTGCAGACACTCCTGCAGCACTTCTTCCAGAAGCCACATTTCCAAATATCGGCCAGCCGACTGATATACCCAACAAAACTACTGTCCACACTTCAAATCCACCCTTTCCATAGAGGCTAAATAAGGAAAAACCTATACCCCAAGAGGAAGAAACATTTGATATTATTGAGCAGCTAAAAAATATGAATATTCAAATCCCACTGTTCCAAGCTATCAAAGATATACCTATTTATGGAAAGGCTATTAAGGAAGCATGCCTTAAGAAGCTAGGGTGGAAGAAGAAAGATCCTCAGATAGTACATGTTAGAAAAGGTGGTAATACCCAAGTATTCAGATCCTGGCAGTCCAGTAGTTGACCTGATAATAAATGGACAGACTGTGAAAAATGATCCCGTTGATTTGGGAGCAGCAATAAATGTTATGACTAAAGATACAATGTATAAGCTAAGCATAGAAGTCTTAAGAACAATAGCCACAGTGTTACAACTTGCTAATAGTTCAACTGTTACTGCAGAGGGCCTCATAGAAGATGTGATTGTAACCTTGGATTCATGGGAGTATCCTGCTAATTTTCTCATCCTATCACCTAAAGTAAACTTTGCTGGCTATTCTGTAATCTTGGGAAGACCTTGGTTAGCCACCATTAATGCCAAAATTAATTTTAGATCAAGTAGTATGACAATTTCAAATGGTCAAGCCATAAGGAAACTAGCCCTATATCCTCCTGCCCAACCCCAGCGAGACTTGGGAGAACCTATTTGGCCAGACTTAGGAGACAAGGAGGAAGAGCTTAACTCAATAGCCCAGCTCATGATTTTGCATAGGGAATCTTTTCTAAAGATGAAAGAGGAAGATGATGTGATACAGAACATTCTTACCAATGAATGTGTTGTGGCTAAAGATGTTTTAGAAAGTTATGTTTTATAGCTATGTACCTATGAGGATTGTATGCCTCCAGCAAACCCTAAAATGATTGATCAATTACTAGCAAGTGAAATAGTTAGAAGTCCGGTGCCTGGAGTGTTAATGGCAGAGCTAACAACAACAGTAGAACTATCCTCTAGATGAAGCCTCCATGTAAACAACAAGCTGTCCCAATCACAGTTGGCATTGTTAACAAAGCTCCTCAGTCAGCATGAAAAAGCCTTTACATGGGATTATGGAGATATGGAGGGACTCAATCCAAAACTCTGCACCCACAGAATCTACATCAGTGATGGAAGTTTGCCACTTCATCAACCACAAAGGAGAATAAATCTAGCACTAAGAGAAATAGTTAAAACAGGGTTGCAGAAGTTGTTGGATGCTGGATTCATCTACCCAATCTCTGATAGAAAATGGGTATCACCATTGGTAATTGTACCTAAGAAAGGAGGTAAGTGGTAGATATGTGTGGATTATAGAGAATTAAATAATTCTACAAAGAAGGACCACTTCCCTTTACCTTTTATCAACCAGGTTTTGGATAATTTGGCTGGAAAGAAATATTTTTCCTTTCTAGATGGATACAATGGTTACAATCAGATAAGCATTCCCCCCAAAGATCAAGAAAAGACCATTTTTACATGTCCTTGGGGCACATATGCCTATTCAGTATTACCATTTGGATTATGCAATGCCCTTGCTACCTTTCAGAGAGCTGTGATCAACATCTTTGCTGATATATCCCATGATTGCATGGAAATCTACATGGATGACTTCACTACATTCGGTGTCACATTTGAGGAAGCTTTGAAGAACTTGGAGAAAGTGCTAATCAGATGCAAAGAACATAACCTGTCTCTCAATAGTGAAAAGTTCTTTCTAATGATGCAGGAAGGAGTGGTGTTGGGACATTTTATCTCTGAAGTTGGAATCCAGGTAGACCATGTGAAGATAGAGGTAATTCTCACACTCCCTATTCCTACCAAGCAAAAAGAAGTCAGATCTTTCCTAGGTCATGCTAGCTATTATAGGAGGTTTATCCAAAAATTTAGTCAAATATCTAGTCCTCTATACAACTTACTTACCAAAGAAGCTGAATTTGCTTGGACAAAAGAATGTGATGAGTCCTTTCTGCAGCTCAAGTCAATTTTGACAACTACACCAGTACTTAGGGGTCCTAACTGGACATTGCCATTTCACATACATACAGATGCTTTAGACTATGTTGTAGGTGTTGTCTTAGGACAGAAGAATAAAAACCTTGAAAATGCAATCTATTATATCAGTAAGAGTCTACATGGACCAGAGTTAAACTATATAGTGACTGAGAAAGAATTGTTAGCAATAGTTTATTCTCTGAACAAATTCCACAATTATGTGACTGGTTATCCTATCTATGTTCATACTAACCATGCAAAAATTAAGTATCTCATGAACAAACCTGCCATAATAGGCAGGTTAGCAAGATAGCTCCTTCTTTTGTAGGAATTTGATATAACAATCATTGACAGGCCAGGGAAAGCAAACGTGGTGGTAGATAATCTATCCAAACTTTATCATGCTGAAAAAGATACTACTTTGATAGATGATACATTTCTAGATGAATAGTTATTTCATATTTCTGTCCAAAATCCATGGTATGTAGATATAGCTAACTACCTAGAAGCTAATAAAATGCATACACATTTCTCTTATAAGGAAAAGAAGCTGCTTGTGGAGAAAAGCTTCCATTTCTCTTGGATTGATAGCATATTATTTTACACTAGACCTGACCAAGTCATGAGAAGATGTGTGAGAGAAGATGAGACATATGACATTCTTCATGCATGTCACAATGAGCCATGTGGATGGCACTTTGTAGCCAAACAAACAGCACAAAAGATTTTAACAACTCGCTACTATTGGCCTACACTTCACAAAGATGCAGCAAGTTATACAAGGAAGTGTGACAAATGTCAAAGAATTGGTAGACCAACAAGATCAGATGAAATGCCCTTAAACCCATAGGTGGTGGTAACACCATTTGATCAATGGGGCATGGAATTTATTGGTCCAATAGATCCTCCATCTAATGGGAATTCATACATACTGGTGTGCACATATTACCTAACCAAATGGGTTGAAGTCAGAGCAATGAAGCATGCAAGAGATCATAAAGTTGCTAAATTTCTGTATGAAGAAATTTTTACTAGATATGGCATGCCAAGAGAGCTTGTTACTGATCAAGGTACCCAATTCACCTCCAATCTAATAATAGAACTCATGAAGGAATATAATATCAGACATCGAAAATCAAGCCCCTATCACCCTCAAGCCAATGGACAAGCAGAAGTTACAAATCAGGAAATAGAAGCAATTATAACACAGACAGTTCATTTGCATCGCCAAGACTAGAGCAGCAGACTATTAGAAGCCGTCTGGGCATATAGAACAACATGGAAGACCACCACAGGGTTCACTCCATTTGAACTATTATATGGAAAAATAGCAATGCTACCGATTGAGTTTGAACACAAAACATTAAGAATAGTGCTGGAGTTGAACATTGATCTTCCTGCAGCACAGAAAGAGTGATTACTACATCTCAACTCTTTGGATGAAATGCGCAAGTCTGCTCTGAAGTGCACAAAAATTGTCCAAAAGCAAAGAAAACAGTGGCATGACTCCCATATGAAGAATAAGCAATTCAAAGTTAGAGATTGGGCATTTTTATATGATTCTAGATTCCAGGAGATACCAGGCAAGCTGCAAACATGATGGCTGGGTCCATATGAAATAATCCATGTATTTACAAATGGAGCAGTCTAGTTGATCACAATCGATCCTGTCCAATTCAAGGTACTAGTCAATGGCCATAGACTAAATTTGTATCACCAGCCACAGATGAAAGAAGACTTCCTGTAGCAATTCAACCAGTCAGTTTTAAAGGATCAACAGGTAACACTTCCTGTAGCAGAGGGTGTCAACTTTCTTCCTATAGCACTTTAATAAGAATTCCTTTAAAGCATGACCATAATAAAAACTTTATGTTTACATAAAGTTCAAATTCTCCATTCACTTTCTATATTCTTCTTTTTCACCCCATTTCATTTCCTAATCTTTCATCCACCCACCTTCCACATCATCATGTTTCCATGCTTTCAATAAAGAGATAGTGCGCTGACGCATGCGACCGCTGACACTGTCATTCCACTCTCGCCAATCTTTCCTGACACATGCAATGATCAATTAATAGGTATGAGATTTTCAAATTTATTTCTATTTTTAGTGCATAGATTTAGTTGGTTATATCGAATACTACAATAAATGTATCATTGCCGCCTTAATCCAGTTTTGTACCTTCTACCAAGTCAGACAAGTGAGGACACTTATCCATATTTTGTAGGGGGTAGGGAAATGTGCCAATTTATAAAAGTGTCATTTCTATTTACTAATTAAAAGATCCCCAAATCTGTACTTCGGCATTGTCTTAATTAAAATCCAGCTACCGCATCACACAAGTGTCAAATGGCGTGCCTTTATTTTGAATAAACCCCTAACTGTCAGACTAGATGTGACCCAGTATTAAAACCATGACATAATTCTCACTCTCGCATGAACATCTATGATTCATTCTATTAAAATACATTATTATTGTTCATATCAAGAATACCAAGAGAATGTGAAAGAGGGTATGTGGGTTTACAAGAAGTAGTCTGAAATTCAAAAGAGAAGAAGATAATTATCAAAATTAGAGGTTAAATAGAGCAGAGGATTGAATTTAGTAAAATGGGAGGTAGTGAGAAGATTTAATGCCTGCAGATGGCTGGGGTATTTCTTAAAATTGACAGATTTTGATGAGGAAGCAACATCAGAATTTGCAAACACATTTGATGAGGGCCATGTGATGGTATGGGGGTTGCTAGTTGTTGCAACAGAGGAGTGAATAGTGGAAGTGACCGGTTTGCCAGTAGTAGGGGAACATTATCCCAATGCCCATGATGCCAGGTTAGCCAGGGCTCAATTCACCCTACCAGGAGACCCTCCATTGGAAATCACTAAGCAGGGATGCAAAAGGAGGTCCATTCCTCCACCATACCAGGAGTTGGCTATGCACATTATAAGGTATTTCACCTGTGAAGGGTGATTCTCTAATTTACATGCACATCATTTTAAGCTGCTTAGTTATGTACTACATAATATCCCAATGAATGCACCCAATTTTCTGTTTAATATGCTATGCATTAGTGCTGAAGAAACCCAGAAAGGGAAAGACAACTCTGTTACTCACCATGCCCTGATTAAGTTACTCATAGAAAGATCTCTTAGGGATGCCTCCCCTATGACATGGGCAGATTTCATCCATCATAAAACCCTTCAACATCAAATTGCCCCTAATGTGCAAATTAGCCAAGATAATGCAGTTTCCCCTGATCCAGTTGCCAAGAAAAATAACCAAGCGACAGAAACTAAAAATTTACAAGAAAATGTGCCTTTAACCACTCACATGAGAAATATACCTACTGCCGCCTTGAACCAAAGGAAAATAGAAGATAGTAGGAGAAACTTCAGTTCCTGCAGCTGAATCACAAAACCCTCAAGTCTCAAGAAAGAAGAGAATGAAGTCAGTTCCTGCAGCCACTACTCCTGTAGTCACTACTCCTGCAGTAGAGACAACAAAAAGGGTTAGTAAGAAAAAGGCTGTAGAAGTTGAGGAAATCCCTGTAAGAGGAAGTCCTAGGATGAGAGGAAAGATTCCTAAAGTGCCCATTGAAAGCCAACCCTCTTCCCCCTTGCAATGTAAGGAGGAAACTCTTATCCATATTGTTCCAGATGATTCTCCCAGTCAGTCTGAGATTCCTAACATTCCTCAAAATCTGGAAGAGGAGTGTGAAGATGAGCCAAATGTATGTCAAAATGACCCAGAGGTCAGTCATCAGGATGTTCCAACTCATGAGGAAGAAAACCCTACAACTCACTAGCTGCCTTGCACAAGAAATGCTTTAGTTTCCTATAAGTGAACTTGGTTAATAAAATTCTTAGAGTAGTTATGGAAAGAACAAAGGAAGAAGAATAACCAAGATGAAAGTAGTGGTCTGATTACTCTACAAATGCTTCTTTTTCAGTTATATAATAAACATGTGCTTACAACCACTTTATATGGAGAGGAGAAAAGGAAAATGCAGAAAGTAATAGCAGAACAGGAAAAGGAAATTGCAGAATTGAAAGATCAGTTGGAAAAATAGAAATAGAGAATGGACCATGCTCTTAAACTAACTAACTAGGTCATTTCTTGTAGACCTCCACCTAGGGTATATACTATCTATCTCAAAGAAAAATTCCTTCTATTCCAATTGATGATGACCCTCAAGGATATAAATGCAGAGTTTAAATCAGCCCAAGAATTCTATGGTTTATACTAGACACTTCCATCTTGGCAACAAAACCTACTTTGTGAGTTGTATGTGCATAATTTCATCATCCCTACAGAGACTGAATGGAATCCCCTACCTTACATAGGGGATATACACCTAAGGGCCTTGATTTCATGGATGCAAAATGAGGCTAACTATGATAGGCAGTTGGGGAATTACAGAGATCTTGAAAAAATAGAACCCCTACCATTAAGAGCAAAAAGCAATTCAACCAGAAGTATTCCTGAGGGGTTGGTTCAGACTGACATATGAGAATGTTAAAAAGGAAATTAGGGATAAAAAATTTAAACTCATAGTAGATGTGTATGCAGAATATGACAGAATGTCCTACTTTGTCTTCCAAAGAGCCTTAACCAGTGCTAGAAGTAGATGGGGAAAATTATCAAAGGTACTTAAAAGATTAGAACCACATAGCCCCATTAACCTTGAAGCAACTATACACCGGGCACCAAAGTACATAGTGCTAGGTAGGAAAATTAGAAAGGATCTCTGGTGTTCGCTCACAATGCAGCCACCCATGCTCCTTTGGCCCTTTTATGATATCAACACTACCAGACTTGACAGGATGCAGGAAGATCACAAAAGGGAAGTTTGGGAAAGAACCAAAGGATTCTACTACTCCTTTAAGAGCCAGTGGCGAGGAAGAACTGAAGTTGGTGACTATAGATCAATTTCCAGAAGGTGCAATGCTTGAGGACAAGCATTTGATTAACCAAGGGGAAGATGATAAGGCCAAATTATTGCCTTTGTTTTGTATAATTTTAATACTCTATTCTAGTTTTTGTCAAAACATTTAAGAGCCTAGCCAGTCAAAACTTGTGATAAAGTCCAGATAGAACTGATAAACCATGGGTAGATGTTTGTGACATATTTTTCTAATATTATACATGTAGTGCAGTATTTCATAAAACCATCAGAATCTATGTTCTAATATCTGGATATTTAATTTGATTAAGCTTGTTGCATGAATATTTCTGCATCATAACTAACTTGACAGGAGAGAAAGCAGCTGGAGAGTGGTCGACAACATTCAAGGAGGACTGTTGAGGACCAGCTATGATAGAGTAATCATTATAGCACTAGGAAACATGGATACTACAATGGAGCCATTATTCCAGGATATGGGGATGTAGTGTGCCTATATTCCCTCTGCACTTTACTATGTTGAATTGGTCGCCCGAATTTTATTACCCACACTGCGGGCTGTTGCATTTCCTTCTCCAGCATGTTTTCAACAAGATGGTTTCTTTTCTATTTTGTAATAATTGTTTGATCCTCTATATATAGGGATTGGATCGATAGTTTGAGGTTAGCTAGAACAAAATAGAGACAAAATTTTTTGGAATAAAATTGATATACATCAATCTATTTCAAGTTCTATGTCTTGTTTTTATGTAATGAGTTTTTGAAATGCAATGAAGTAATTCTTGGTTTATATTATGTGTTCATAGTTTAGCAGAAAATGACCAAGGGGGCCCACTTGGGAGGTGGAATAGGTTAGAATAGAATAGATTTCATTTCCAGCATTTCCAGTATTACAGATAAAAGTTACAATTTCTTCCTACACCATCGTAACTTGTGAGTGTTCCTGCAGCATCTACAAGAATAGTTATAATGGATGTTTTAGGTTGAAATCATAGGTTTCAATAGAGTTGCAATTTATAGCATTCATTTCAGTAAGAAGATAAATGTATTCTTTTCCTACAGCACTAGTGTAGGTTTCTTTTATGCATTTTTACCTTCCTGCAGCATAAGCAGAATGACTCCTTAAGGAACCTAGTGCACAT
>MU226018.1:1128255-1153777 GCA_018584345.1 Thuja plicata
ATGCAAGTGCAAAAGTAATCTAAATGGATTGCCATGGGGCATGAAAGAAGAAGACAAGAAGAGAGAAGTTGCAATATCCAAGCTCAAGTGCTCAAAATCTCCTCCAAAATTGCTCTCCAAACCTACAGCATAACAATAGCATAAAAGTGTTGATTTTTTGTGATTATTGATTATTGATTATTCAAATGAGAAGGAGAGGTTTCCTTATAAAGAGCAATGGATGGTAGAGATTAAGAGGAAAAAAGAAATGAATAATGGTGGAGATTAAATCTTGGTTGATACATGTGCTCATATATTCAAAAGGCAAAATCAAAGGCTATGATTAAGAGGCAAAAATCCCACCACTTAGGAAGATGTGTCGAAAAAGGAACTTTACTTATTTTTCTTTAATTTATTTCCTTTTTCAACAAAGAGGGATTTAAGTGGGGGTTTTATTTAATTAAAAGATGGATTTTATTTTAATTAAATAAGATTATTTAATTTAATTAAAAGGGATATTTTAATTAAATGAGATAATATTATTTAATTAAGAGAGATTTTAATTAAATAAGATAAGATTATTTAATTAAAAAGGAATTTTAATTAAATAAGATTATTTTATTTAATAAAAAGGAATTGTTTTCTTTTAATTAAATAAGATAATTGATGAAATGATCAAACCTTAGGAAATATTGAATTAATTATGATTTGATCAAGGAAATTGATTTGAATTAAAATGTTGCAAAGCATTGGTTTAGAAATTTGATAAAGTGATTTTGTCATTTGATAAATTGAAGAATGGGGGCCCATAGTCTAGGTGACCATTTTAGGGTGCATACAATGGTCATTTAAGTTATCCTCGTCAAAGTGTCAAAGGAATGAACATACAAGTGCAAACACTAGAAGAGATAGAAAAGACTTCAATTTTGAAGGTTGGTGAAAGAATTTTTCCACGAATGGTACTTATGTTTAGTTTATTGCAAGATGAGTTTTTGGAAGTTGTTTGTTGATAAAGAAATGCCTTGGTCATTTCTCCTTTTTCGAGGGCTAATTTTTGTGGTTCCACAACACACACCCCAATTTGGCCATTTTCATTGTTGGTTTTTAGTTCCTTGGTTCAGTCTCCTACATTTGAGTGTTCAGAGCAAAACCTTTCCCTAGAGGGGTTTTTTGGAATTTTAGAATTTCAATGTTCATTGGAGGTCTGAAGGTCTGAAATGCCAAAACCCCACACTCTAGGGATAAAGTCCTCTCAGACTTTCAGCCTCTAAAAGTTTGACGCACATTGACTCATAGGCCTTGCACTTTCGACGTCTAAAAGTGAAAAACCTAAGGCTGACCTCAATCAATTTGGGGTTTATAAAAGTAGTGAAGGGTTTCTTTTTTCCTCATTCTACAACTTCTTTTTATGAGCTCTGAACTTTGTTTTTTTCCTTCGGCAATAATTTTCTTCTAATTTATTAGCTAGTGATTGATCGTGCACTTTGTGTCTATTTCTTGGAGCTCATTGTTGATTTACCTTCTTGCCCTCATGATTTTCAAGTAGGGATTCCTCTTGGTATGTCTTCCCTATGTGACTTTTGGATTTTGTCGTGTCTCCTTAGTTTTTTCATGGTCTTGGTTTAGTTAGGTTTTTGTTTGGTCAATTTTTGTTTGGTTCTTTCATTGTTTATCTTGCTCAATTTTGAGCACCTTAGGGTTAGTAAGGTTTTCCTCTCAAGTCTGAGTCAATCATAGGGTTTGGCCCTCGAAAGGCTGAAGGAATTGAGAAGCTTTGAACTCAGAAAGAAAAAAAGGAAATGGCTAAGGGTTGTTGGATTAACGAACTTTCAGTCTCAGAAACTACTCAACCAACACCAAAATTCCAAAACTCTAAAACTCTGCAAAACTAAGGACACGAATACGCCATCACTCATTTTTCATTTTTGGTCTTTTGGCCTTTGACTCCACCCTCCACCTCTAAAATGTCAAAGCTTCACTTTTTCACCTCCCAAATTCTTTCTCCCTTTTGTACCTTCATACACCAAACTTTCCCTCATATTTGTGCACTCTAAAACTCTAAAATCCCTCACTTCCTCTGAGCATTCATTGTTCACCCTTTCAGCCTTTAAGAGGTCAATCATGTCTTTTTTTTATGCATATTTGAAACTCCTAAAAGAGCATGTTAGTGATGAACTATAACTAATTGAATGTTTGAAGATGACAAAGTTGATGATCAGCGAGATACATAAAGTAAATGCAAGACATTAAATTAGTTAATGTATTGTGTCATTGATGTCAACTTGATATGGTATGATTTCTCATACACATATTTTCACAACACATAAAGATCTAAAGAGAAATTTTTTGTCGTTGGTAATCATATACACTAAGTGACAGTAAACCTTGATAGACAGTGAACCCTGAGCACACAAGTTCACAGTGTTAACCGATGGATAGTGTTACCCAAGAAAGTGATACCCGAGGAAGCTTTACTGAGCTAACTACAGTTGTCACTGAATAGAACTAAATTTGATGCCCGAGCTATCTCCAGTAGTCATCGAGAACAACTGAAGTGTTGACCGACAGGAACTAAAGTTACAAAATGACAAAACAACTTAGCTAGCAAGAGCTATATTTAGAGTTAACTGATTGTTTTCTTTATTTTTATCGATCAGTTAAAAGCTAAAGATAAGAAGGATATTTAAAGCATGTTTTATTTCAGAAAACAAGGAGAAATTTACAAAATAAAACTAAAGCATGCATGGCTAGCTTTACATATCAAGAAGTGATCAACAAATAAAACAAGAAGGACAGAAGAATGGTGAAATCATGTCTATATAAAGAGACAAGAAATTCATTATCAAGAAGAGGAATGATGAAGAGAATTCTGGTGAAGATAGAAGTCTTCACGCAGATCTGATCATACAGGCTAGAGGACTGAGCAAGGAATTCTATAGACACTGAGAAACAGGGGAGCAATAGCATTCACCAAGCAGAAATAAGTGGAGAAAAGGGAATTGAAGATAACATTGATCAGAGATGTATTATGGACCTACAATACATCTAAAAATCTGCAATTCAAAATTAATACTAAAGAACAGATCATCTATTATTTCAATTTAACCATTGATTCATAAAATCTCTTAACATAGTGGGACTTAACCATCCTTAATATATTGAGATACATCCCAAGGAGTATCAAAAGGTTTTCATGTTGACAACATAGTGAATGCTAGGTCAAGTGATAAACTGTTAGTTGTAAATCCTCTAACAAGGTCGCACTTAACAGTGTGTTTGTAACCTTTAACAGGGTTGGCTCTTCATCGAGCTCACTTCAGAAGAGTGAAAATCTTGGGTTACTAGTCCAAATTGGTTTTTCCCTTAACAGGGTTTCCACGTTAAAAATCCATGTGTCAAATGTGTATATGGTTCATTTCTTTGATGTTTTTCTTTACACATTACAAAAAAAGATTGATTGGTAAACACTAAGTTATTTATTGTATTTTGGTAAAGGCTAAGAAAAGATAGACTGCTATTTGGTAAAGCTTAAGGAAAGGATAAATAGTATAATCATTGAGAAGTGTATATATTTGTTATATTTGATAAAGGCATACATCTTGTAGTGATGAAGATAACTAGAGGTTTTATATTTATGGTATAAAGTTTTAGTTGGATTAATGGATTAATTTTTGAGGCCACTGCTTCAACCCCCCCTCCCTTAATTATTATAATAATTGGTATGAGAGCTTTGTGTTCTTAAAAGGGAGTTTAAAGACTCAAGATAAAGATCACAAGATGAGAAAAAGGGATGTGCCTAAGATGAAAAAGGACAACTTTGCATCATCGCAAAGCAGGATAAGACTCCACCTATTAGGTATTGGAAATGATGTCACACAGTACTTGGATACTAAATTTGTTTTACCTACTGGACCTCTGACACTTCATCAATTGAGAGAGAAGCATGAACACAATTATATGATGATAGAACTTACTTCCTCACTCTCTGATGCTGAATTTGAAGATGTCAAATCATGCACCACTACAAAGAAAATGTGGGACAAACTCAAGCTAGTACATGGAGGAGATAAAAATGTGTTGAGAGCTAAGGCTGAAAGCCTGAGAGGAACGTTTGATGACCTAAGAATGAAAGAAGGAGAAAACATCACTCAATACAGTTTTAGAATGAAAGAGGTTGTAAATTCTATTTGAGGATTAGGAGGTAATCTTGAATAAGAAATAGTGGTAAGTAAAATTCTCAGAACCTTACTGCTTGTTTATGCTATTAGAGTATCTTCTATACAAGAAATGAGAGCAGTAGAAAATAAAAATGTTACTCTAGATAGTTTGATTGGTAGACCATTTTCATTTGAGATGAATAACTTTGACAAAATTGTCTTACCAACTATTCACTTTGCATTCAAATCTTCTTTGAAAGTAAGTAAATCAAGTCATAAACACACTATGAGAAATGATAGTGAAAGTGAAGCACTAATGGCTAGAAGATTGCAGAGAGGCAAAGGTAGATACAAAGGTAAATTACCATTGGTATGTTTTAATTGTAAAGAGATTGGACACTTTTCTACTAGATGTCCTAACAAAAGAAAATATGATAGAAGAAATGATAGAACTTATGAAAAGAAGTTTGACAGAGGTGATGACAGATATTACCGAAGCAATCGATAATCTGATAGAAGAGATAACTAAGACTACAAGGACAAATGAAAGAAGGCTTGTTACCTGGATGAGAAAAAAGATGAGAATACTGACATCAAATTTGATGAAGATATTGAGGTGGTATTTGTTGCTATGAAGGATGATTCAGACGAACAGGAAAGGTATGTTGAAACTGCACTCATATATAAGGTTAGTAAAAATGATGTCTAGATTATTGAAAGTGGCTGCACTCATCACATGACTGGAGATAAGGAAAATTTTGAAACTTTTGAATATTATAATGGTGGATCAATAATAATGGGTAATGACTCACCTTGTCCAGTTGAGGGTAAAGGAACCATAATGTTGAATAACTTGTTCAAATGTGAAAATGCATATTGGGTGAAAGGACTTAACTATAATCTATTGAGCATTTCACAGCTGAATAACACAGGACACCGAGTTGCATTTGAGAACAAAAAGGCAAATATATTTAATGAATCAAGAAGGTTGATCGATACTGGTGAAAAAACAAAAGGTAACCTATTCTATCTTGATAAGATTGAGACCACTTGTTTATTAGCTAGAGATGAAGACATATGGTTGTGGCATAAAAAGGTTATGTCATGTGAACTTTGACAACATGGTCAAGATAAGAAATAAAAGGAAAGTAAGAGGCTTATCGAGCATGACAAAAACTGACCATGTCATGTGTAAGAATTGTCAAAAAGGTAAAATGACAAATTCTAGTTTCAAGATCAAAACCTACACATCTAATGCTATTTTAGAATTAGTCCATACTAACTTATGTGGACCAATGAGAATAAAGTGCTACTATGGTGATAGATAATTCATTCTATTTGTAGATGATTATTCTAGAATGATGATTGTTATGTTCTTAAAAGAGAAATCAGAAGCATTCAAGATGTTTAAATGGTATAAAGCTATAGTTGAAAAACAAAATGGAAAGGAACTAAAATATCTAAGATCATATAGAGGAGGAGAATTTATTTTTGATGAACTCACTAACTTTTGTAATGAGCATGGAATTAAAAGAAAGGTTTATGCACTGAGAACACCATAGTAAAATAGGACTGCTGAAAGATGGAACAGATCAATTGTTGATAGTGCCAGAACAATGATGATTGAGAAAGGCATCACACAAACATTCTGGAGAGAAGCTAGAATTACTATTTTCTATACATTAAATAGAGTTCAGTTGAAGAAAGACACCAATAAGACACATTATGAGCTATGGTATGGATACACACCTAATGTAAGTTACTTTAAAATTTTTGGAATTCAATGTTATATTTTGAAGGGTGATAGAAATGGAAAGCTTGACTCCAAAGGTGATGAAGGAACATTTGTAGGTTATTCTACCAAAAGAAAGGCTTATAAATGTCTTAACAAATCCTCTAACAAAATCATTGAAAGTGAAAATGTCAAAGTGGATGAATTCTGTGAGAAAAATGATGAGGAAATTAGAAAGGAACCTGAAGACTACAAAAGGTTTGTCTATAGTGAAGAACCTGACACTTTTCCTGAGCAACAAGTTGTACACACCAAAAATCAGGAAATTGCTCACAATGATGTACTGAGAGATGAAGATCAAAATGAAGATGAAGATGATTATCAGAATGATAAACAAAGATATGAACCAGTACTTGCCAAGTATGTCAAAAGAAACCATTCACAGAACCAGATCATAGGAGACAAAAAGGCTGGAATAAGAACAAGAAGTAAGTCACTGAACACTAGATGTTTGATTTGTGATTTTGAGCCTAAATCTGTCAATACTACACTTGAGAATAAAAAATGTGTAAGTGCTATGAATGAAGAAATTGAACAAATTGAGAAGAATAGAACATGGAAATTAGTACCTAGACCAAATGAAAAGAATGTCATTGGTACCAAATGGATATTCAAAAACAAACTGAATGAGAATGGAGAAGTCACAAGGGATAATCAAGATTAGTATGCAAAGGGTATGCACAAGAAGAAGGTATTGACTATTGAGAAAACTTTTCACCTGTTGCTAGACTAGGAGTCTGAATTCTACTTGCTTATGCTGCTTACAAAGAATTCAAGTTATATCAAATGGATGTCTAGTCTGCATTCCTAAATGGAATACTAGAATAAGAGGTATGCATTGAACAACTTGAATGGTTTGTTGATCCTAACAAGAGAAACATAGTTTGTAGACTACAAAAGCCTTGTATGGATTGAAACAAGCACCGAGAGCATGGTATGAAAGACTTCACTCTTATCACATAAGTATTGGATTTGTAAGAAAAAGTGATAATAGTAATCTATATTTAAAAGAAGATATTGATGATAACATTTTGATTGCTAAAATATTTGTTGATGATATCATATTTGGAGGTAATGATATGTTATGCAAATCATTTGTTGATGAAGTGAGCAAAGAGTTTGAGATGTCAATGTTTGGGGAGATCAAAATTTTTTTTGGTCTACAGATTCTTCAATAGAATGAAGGCATCTACATCACACAATCCAAATACATCAAGGAAGTTATGAAGATATTCAAGATGGAGAACTCCGAGCCAGTGGGAACACCTATGGAAACTAGATGCAAACTAACAAAACAAGACAAGTCAACAGAGGTAAATCAGACCCTATCTAGATTTATGATTGGAAAACTCATGTATGTTGTAGATACAAGATCAGATATAGCACATGCAGTTGGAATTGTTGCAAGATTCTTTGCTAATCCTAAGGAATCAAACATGAGTGTTGTCAAAAAAAATTTGAGATATCTAAAGAATACCGAAGACTATGGTCTATGGTATAATAAAGAAGGTAAATTTGAGATTCAAGTCTATACAGATGTAGATTGGGCTAGAAAAATAGATGATAGAAAGAGAAAAACGGGAGGAGCATTCTTTATGGGTGACAGACTTGTCACGTGGATAAGCAAAAAGCAAGGATGCATCTCTCAATCTACTACATAAGCAGAATATGTGGCTACTATTACAAATTTCTCTAATATTGCATGGATCAAACAACTACTTAAAGGTATGAACATGAAAATCCTTGATCCAGTGATTATCTATTATGATAATACAAGTGCAATAAACATTTCAAAGAACCCTGTCATGCATGCTAAGACAAAGCATATTTCGATTAAGTATCATTATGTAAGGGAACAAGTACAAGAGAAAGAAGTGATACTAGAATATGTGCAATCTAAAGAACAATTAGTAGACATATTCACAAAGTCATTGCCAAAAGATACATTTAAGTACCTAAGGAAGATACTAGGGGTCCGAACCTTGTCTACTGGTCACTAAGCTGACTAGGAGGCTACATCAGCCTACACATTATTAGAAGATAAATCATGTTGATGCATGCAAAGATATGGACTAAAATGATATATCAGTACAAGAAGGTACTTATCTAAGCCGAATACCAGATTTAGTGTATTGTTGACGGAGAGGAAATTCAAGGAATATATTAGGTAGAGAGATATATTTTTGTTTAGAATTATTGTCAAAGGGAGAGATGGACTAAATGAATATATTCATATGAAATATATATCTTGATCATCCACATCCAAAGGGAGAGAAGAGAAATGTCCATCAAGGAGAGGAACGGTCAAAGGGAGAGAAAACCTTAGAGAAAGATTGAAAGAAAAATCCATCTAAGGGAGAGAATTGGAAAAGTTAACATTGCATATCTATCCAGAAAAGGGAGAAGAGATTCTACAACAAAGGGAGAGAAAGAATCATAAGTTGCTTCATCTATCTAGTAAAGTGAATGAAGAATGAAGAAAGTAGTCTGCAAGAATCAAATCTAAGCTAGAAGAGCTTATTGAGAGTCAGATATTTATATTAGTTATAGAAATTTTTTTTTGGGAGAGATTGATGAAATACAACTGATATATTCCATATTATATTAGTAGTATGTTGTCATCAATGCCAAAGGGAGAGATTGATGAGCTATAACTGATTGAATGTTTGAAGATGACAAAGTTTATGATCACCGAGATCCAGAAAGTAAATGTAAGACATTAAATTAGTTAATTTATTGTATTGTCATTGATGTCAACTTGATATGGTATGATTTATCATACACATATTGTCAGAACACTTAAAGATCTGAAGAGACAAAGTTTTTGTCATCGGTAATCATATACATAGAGTGACAGTAAACCTCGACGGATAGTGAACCCCGAGCACAGAAGTTCACAATGTTAACTGACAGACAGTGTTACCCGAGCAAGCTTTACCGAGCTAACTGTAGTTGTCACCAAAAAGAACTGAAGTTGATGCCTGAGCTATTTGCAGTACTCACCAAGCACAACTGAAGTGTTGACCAATGGAACTAAAGTTAGAAAATGACACAACAACTTAGCTGGAAAGAGTTATTTAGAGTTAACTGATTATTTTATTTATTTCTATCGATCAGTTAAAAGCTAAAGATAAGAAGAATATTTAAAGCATGTTTTATTCCAGAAAACAAGGAGATATTTATAGAATAAAACTAAAGAAAGCATGGTGAGTTTTATGTATCAAGAAGTGATCAACAAAGAAAACAAGAAGGACAGAAGAATGGTGAAATCATATCTATATAAAGAGAAAAGAAATTCATTATCAAGAAGAGGAATGCTGAAGAGAATTATAGTGAAGATGGAAGTCTTCATGCAGATCTGATCATATTGGCTAGAGGACAGAGCCAAGAATTCTATAAACACTGATAAATAGAGGAGCAAAAAAGAAGCAACAACATTCACCAAGTAGAAAGAAGTAGAGAAAAAGGAATTGAAGATAAAATTGATTAGAGAGGTATTATAGACTTACAATAGATCTAAAAATCTGCAATTCAAAAGTTGTATTAATGAATAGATCATCTACTATTTCAGCTTAACCATTGATTTAGAAAATCTCTTAATAGAGTGGAATTTAACCATCCTTAATATGTTGAGACACATCCCAAGGTGTATCAAAAGGTTTTCATGTTGATAGCATAGTGAATGCTAATTCAAGTGATAAACTACTACTTCTCAATCCTCTAAGAAGGTTGCACTTAATAGTGTGTTTTTAACCTTTAACAAGGTTGGATCTTCACCGAGCTCAATTCAAAAGAGTGAGAATTTTGGGTTACCAGTCCCAAGTGTTTTTTCCCTTAATAGGGTTTCCACATTAAAAATCCATGTGTCAAATGTGTATACGGTTCATTTCTTTGATGTTTTGCTTTACACATTACTAAAATAGGATTGATCAGTAAACACTAAGTTATTCACTATATTTTGGTAAAGGATAAGAAAAGATAGACTGCTATTTGGTAAAGCTTAAGGAAAGAATAAATAGTTTAATCACTGAGAAGTATATATATTTGTTATATTTGATAAAGACATACATCTTATAGGACTGAAGATAACTAGAGGTTTTATATTTATGAAGTGCCTATTCAAAAGATATCATGTTCTTTCCATGGTCAAGAATCTCCATAGCCAGATCACAAACACCAACATAGGAAATGTAAACTAGAATAATTTTCTCACCAGGCGTGCCAATCCTACTATAAATTCAGCTGACTACACTTCCCTTGTGCTCTCAAGTCTAGTCAGTGCTACAACACATCCGGTATCCATCTTATCTTCAGATCTAATCATGACCCTCGCACAACATTATGTTCCTGATGAGAGGGTAAGGAATAATAAGACAAGGGATATTGTTCTCAACATCAGGCTAAACAACATTAAAGATGTTGTAGACGTCCAAAAATATTAATATTATTTTCCCTCTTATTCCTCTAACTATTTAATTTAATCAATTAAATAGGTTCATTTTCTATTATTTATCAATAACTTAAATACTATTCTAATGTTTTTCATTTAAATACATTTGTCTCATAAAATCTCCTTTTTTAATAAATTTACATTTATCAAATCCCCCATATTCCTAATTCTTCTAAACCATGATTTATTCAAATTCAATTTGGATTATAATCTAAACCCTAGCTAGGAACATTTTAATCCTAGCCTAAAGCCTACCCTATTCCTACCCTACTCCCATCACCTCATTTCCTAAATATACTTCCCCACCTAACTGTCCTTTAATCATGCTTAATGGGCAATTCCTAAACTTTTTAAGGCTAATGGAATGCTCACCCACATGGAGAAATTCTCTCCAAAATGGTCACCCATTCCTCTTTAATTTATTCTTACAACTTTGTTTCCCACTTGGAAATATTGAGCTACTCAATATTAAATGCCAATTTTGACTCAAAATTGGCCATCTTTTCAAGTCTATGTGTCCCTTATGCAGCTCTTATGTGGATGCCACATAGGTGCCACTTCATCCAAGCCTCTTCCTCTCTCCAAAAATCTATAAATAGAGGCCTTCTCCTCTTCATTTGGCATCTCTCAATTTGTATTGTTATCATGCTATTTTGCATTTAGAAGTTCATAGCTCTAGATTTCATGTCTTCATATGCTCTTAGTTTATGCTTAAAACACTTAGATATTATATGCTAGGTTCTTTTTCGTTAAAAATGAATCATATTTTTCATCTTATGTCATAACATAGCATAGCTCTTGAATCATAGCTATCAATCTTGTATCTTGTATATCAATTTGAGCATCATCTTTGGGAAGGATTTAAGACTAGTTTTCCATACTAGTTTTTGAATTTCTTCTTTGATTCCAAGCTTGCATTCCATAGTTGCATTACCTTGGGGATTCATGTCATTTGTGTGTTTGAGAGAGCACAACTACATTCTACCAAAAAGAACAAATCAAACAAGTTAATTAGGGTGCTCACTTGTTTCTAGTTCAATCTGATGTTATGTTGATTTCTTTGTTGTTTGCTTACTCTTTCATATGCTTTTGAATCGATCTTATGTGCTAACCCACTAATGTTTTCATGTTTGAGCTTGCTTCCAACAGATTGAAGAATTCACCGTCCACATTTTGGTATGCCCAGTGGGACCCACGTCCCTAAAATTTCTAACTTCTTGTCTTTATTTCCTTCAAATTTTGCCCAACACGCGGATCAACATCTGCGTTTTACATAGAGGTGTGTGCGCAAATGTTGGTTCTCTATGAACCACCGTTCAGTGTCTACACAGAACCCACATCTGGGTGTTGAACAGGCATCTACGTCTGGTGTTATTAATTTTGATATTTTTCAAAACATCTGTTGTTGCTTTATCAAGATTTTTGGTTTTCCCACTGCTTTTTAATATTTTAGCTCTCTATTTTTTAGCAGAAGTCAATCTAACAAGTAGTTATAATGCCAAAATTTTACTAAGAAAACAAATCTTGATAATATACTTAAGAACATTAGCTTTTAGTTGTTTGGAAGATCTTAAATGGTTAAATTTGATCAGATTAAAGACTAAAAAGAAGGAAAAGCTAACTTTGTCTGATGTATTTTTGTGCTTATAGGTACAGTGGCATCTGTGTAAATGTTGGTTCATGAACCGACATCTATGATTCACAAACTGGCATTTGCGCATAACCGGCATCTGCATTCTGCAAATCAACGTCTCTGACTGGTATAGCCACTTTTTGGTTTTCTATGTTTTTAGCCTATTTTCTGCATTCTATCATTCTTAGGCTAAAACAAGAATCAACGTATGAGCCCTAAATTGGCGTCTACGCTCTGTCAAAATTGGTTTTATCATGTACTAACAATTTTTAAGTGGTTTTTGTATTCTTAACACTTGTGAAAGGCTGAATTTAAAACTACTGATAAGTTGTCTTGCAGCACCACTTGTTAAAGACATAACTTTGAAACTACTCACATTTGTCTTGTAGGTTGCCTCATATCAAAAATTGACCAAAGGATCATGTTTGTGTTAGTCTTTTTTAGGCACATAGACTAATTAGTTAGATTTTCTTGCCTAATCCTAAGTGAGTGTTAGGGGATTATTCTCTCTTCCCTTTTGGGAAGATCAAAAACCTATACACACTTACTTAGTGTTAAACAATTGAATCTTTTGGAAAGGAACAAAACTTGTCTTGAGTTCTTGTGGAGAAAATGATACTGCATAGGAGAGTATGCTCTTTTCCCCTTGTGGGAGAATCACAAATCCAGACTCCTTTTTATTGCTAATCCAATTTACTTTGAATCCTTTAGATGGGATTGTCGATTGAGGAAAAAATCTCCCAGGAATGAACCACATGAGAATGAGGTGTAATCCATGCCACTCTAACTCACGCTAATCAAATTTACTCCTTGGGTTTAAAGCCTTGGGAGTTGGCTGGCATTTGAGCTTATACTTGGCTCTCATCTAACTTAAGTGTGGCATCGCAGTCTCAATCATGTTTACATGATGACTTTTGTCAAGATGCTCTATGGGGATATACACTTGAATCATGCTTGCACGAACATAGAGGATATAATCAAATGGAGACACTTACTAAACACTCTAGGCATAGAAGCTACCTAATTCACCTCCGAACGGTGACTTATTATAGTGCGAGGGGAGGGAAGAATCTCCTCCCAAGATCCCCATCATATGTGTCGAAAGGTATTGTGTTGCGAAAGAGATCTTCGTAGCACAACAATAATACCTGAAAAAATGCAAAAACATGGGTGCCCTTTCAGGGGTGACACTGCTGTGTGAGCTGACGGACTACTAAGAAATGGGTCTATAATATTTCATTGAAGCCAATTCCTTAGGTAGATTTTGTGCTTGAAGTGCTTAAAAACATTTTCAAATCCAAAACACAGACAGAGTATCCGACATTCAAATTTGTCATGTGCTTGTATCCTTCAAGGTTTCTTTGTCCCTTGTTGGATTTTTTTCAGACACATGGTTGTTATTTTCCGGTCTGACTATGCTGAAATTGGTTCTTGACATGGAACAAATCTATTGAAAATTAGAACAAGATCAAACTTTTGCTAGATTATCAAGGCAACGTCCCTTTGCCAAGAATTTGGTCCTTTATGAGATATGTCCTAAAACCTCCAACTATTCATCCAAGATAAGATCTATTTATCGGACATGACCGATTCCAAGAAGCATAAGAAGGTAAAAACTATGTTACCACCTGTGCAAAGAGAATAGAAAAACACAACCTAGGAGGCTACAAAATACCAACACATCATCGGTTCTATCAAACAAGAGATTCATAAATGAGAAGAATTCAAAAAAGTGATCTACAAAAACAAGGTTGCTCGTTTCATGGGAAAATATCATCTAAACTCTACTTTTGTTGGATTTGAATAATATGACTAGTCGGTTCACCATAACAAATGAAAGTTCTTCCTCTTCTTAAGCTCACTTAGCTTGCATTTTAGGACCTTCCTTATGTTTTCATCTTTAGGAACACATCACACACTCATTCTAGCATGATCTTGCATTAATAAAATCAATCCTAATCAGCCTAGCATCATCCAAATCATCATCCAAAGCATCCCTGATCACACCCCTCACTTGGTATTGCATACCCTTTTGAGTTGCTAAAAACCTACATCTTAATCAAACCCCATCCATGAATGTCCTTAAACTAAGCATTGTTTAGGATAGTCCCCTTTGTCTTTTGCAACCTCATCACCTTGATCAAAAGGTTGGTTCACATTAACAAAGAATCTCATTCTCTGAAGCCCACAAGTCTGTCTTAGATAGACAATCATATCCACTTGATCTTACATTAGGGAAGCAACCCTTGATCCTTGCATACATAAAGTCATCCTTAATCCATAGAAGCGCATCCATCATCTTAAAAACATCCTAATCCTAGTATCATCATCCTTAGCTTCCTAGGCACATCTTTGCATCACATCTTGCATCTCATATCCCCTTAAGTTAGTCATTTCATGCCACCTATCACATGAGCCACTAAGAAGAGGAAGAATATGGATGCTAATCTTGCCGCTAGCTCATCTAATCCTATGGCTGACAACACCAATTCTATGGTTACTTATGTGCCTCAGCCCAACAATCAAATTGAACATATCTGGGTAGACACCAATGAGAACCCCACTTTAAGTACCATGGAAACATTTATCAACCATCTAGCACATGTCCACATGGTAAACGCCATGAGTGGATGCAACAACAACTAGGTACTCTTGGACATTCAAAAACAAGAACTTCAACTCCCACCTTGGATTATACCCACACTTGTCACATGACCTATGGCACTTCTAGGGGAATGTCCTCGTCCCACTAGAAATAAAGTTTTTAATCCACTTCAACGAGCCCTACAAATGGGAACTCTTATCACGCAAGTATTCCATCCCTCCATTCCACCCTCCATCATGCACACAACACCCTTGTCTACCCTGGTAGCCCCACCTCCTGATGCCACATCAGCAGCACAAACAATACCCCCTATCACTATGCAGGCACCTCTGCAAGTTATAGTTGCTCCTCTTTCACATGCAATCCCAACATTCATTTCAAAATTTCCACCACCACCAGTTAGCACACAACAAACCATTATTCCACCCATTCCTACTCAACCCGTTCAAAGTGCAACAACCAATTCACAACATCAAAGCACCCAAGTTTACATGCTTATTCCACCTTTCTACACAATAGGAATGCCACCTACCAATGCCTATAACCAACCCTTATTTCCACAAGGGTTCACTTTTCCCGCTTCACCAGTGACACAATCACAATGAGTGCCATTAGTTCTACCTCAAACACTACTCAACCCAAATTCCCCCATACCACAACCATCCATGAATCCCTTCATCGTACCCCAAATTCTCATCCAACCTATCCAACAGCAATAGCACCAGCAACCTATCCAACAACAGCAGCAACAAAAACCTATCCAACAGCAGCAACAACAACCTATTCAGTAGCAACAATCCATTTAGCAACCATCCCAACAACAACAACTATAGCAGAAAATCACCAATCCATTCACATCCCAAGCACAACAACAACCAATCAACCCCTTCACAGCTGCACAGCCCACAATCCAAACTACACAGTAGCCGCAACCAAAAACACAGAGGGAAAATCCCCTCATGGCACAACCACTGCAATAGTTTGCTAATCTTTTCATCCAACCCATGCAACAATAACAAACTCATTCTACCAATTACATAGCCATGTCATCTTCCGTTGCATCACAAACAATTCCACTTCCACAACAAGTCAATGTTCTCATTGGGGGCATTCCACTGCAAAAAATCTATCCTCCATCATATACAGGTGTGCAACAGGCTCATCCCACCTATCCAACCCTGTAGAAAATACAAGCATATTTCCAGCAATTGTAACAATCTTATCAAGCGCCGACACCTCCACCACTGCAATATTCCCCTCAACCACATCTTCCACCATAATAGCCCATATACGTTGAACAACAACGATCATACCAAATACCATAATATCCCCCACAGAATCCTCCATATTCACCATTTGATCCATATCAGGTTCAAGGAAACCATGCAATCATGATTAACAATCCTCCCCCGCAAATCTATCATGAATGGGAGGAAATGAAGAATGCTCTCAAGGAGCTAAAATTTGGGACAGAGGCTAAAACATTCAATTTTGAAGAGGTATTTCCTTATCCATTTTATCGATCCATCACTTCCATACCCTTCCCCAAGATTTTGAGACACCCAAATTTGATAAATATCGGGGGAAGGGAGATCTTGTGAGTCATGTGAAAGAATTCTACATGGCCTACCAAGAAGTGGCTTATAGCGATAACTTCCCCATGAGACTATTCCCCAAAATCTTAGGAGGAACTTCTCTTAAGTGGTTCTACAAAATTCCTTATGGCACAGTCTCTACTTTTGCAGAATTATCTGAAAAGTTTGTGGCCCAATATGCACATAATGTCAAAAATGAACTCTCACTCCTTGACCTATGTAATTCCAAACAAAAGGGAGGAGAAAGCCTAGTTGATTATCTTCAGTGCTGGAAAGGGCTTACTACAAGGTTGTCTTACCAACCCCCAGAATAGCATCTTATCAAAATTTTCATCAACAACCTCCATCCTAAGCTTGCCTATCACATTCACTTCAACTATATACAAACTTATCACGACATCAGAATCAAAGGTATGGATCTTGAATGAGGTCTTGTAGAAGAGGGTTCCATCAAGCACTACAAATAATCCTAGCTTGACAAACATAACAATGATCGATCACAATATTGGAACAAGAACAAGACCGTAGTAATGGATGGAGCCACTGACACCAAACACATTCAGGTTGTGGTAGCCAGTCCCAATGCACCTAACCAGACTTATCAACAAGCACCACCAATGTACCCTCAACCTCCTCCCATGTATCAATAGCCAAATCCCATGTATTCCCAACTGACTTACAAGTAAAATATATGCCCTCAAGGTGTGACTATCTATCCCCCTTCAGGGACATCATATCAACATAACTATCAAGGTCCTATGAATCAGACAAATGCTATATTAGTCCCGCATGGAAAATAAAGATCTCGTGCTTTGAATGTGCAACAATGCACATTTACCCCTTTGGGTGAACTCATAGATGTCATCTTCCACAAACTGGCCCAAGCTAACCAATTCATGTATCCCAAAACACAGCCGTTTGATGACTCAACTCCTAAGCCAGCTTGGTATAAAGACAATGAGTACTATGAATACCACCATGTTAAGGGACACACCACCCTCAAATGCAAGAAGCTAAAACACTATATTCAAGATATCATTGACCGAAAGGAGATCGAAGTGGACTCTCCTACCCAATCATCGCCAAATGTAGGCCTTAAAATTTATCAAAATGGATTCCCTAAACAAACTTTAGGTATAGGTCCAGGCAATCCTACCTAGTCCGTTGATCAGGGGAAGGGTAAACAAGAAGAAAATGCTGACAGAAAAGATTATACCAATGCCTATATCAACTATGATAATCTCATCCACTGCATATCCCAAGTCCAGTCCTCTGTCAATGTCATCCATGTCAAGGGTGTCGATAACCAATGTGCAATCACCACTCGTAGAGGCAGGATAACAGTTGTAGGTGTCAGTCCCACCCCATCTACTGGGACCCAATACAACATTTTGGAACACCTAGGGAATACTCCTGCCCAAATTTCCATCCTGGATCTTCTCCGCACATTACCCACTTATCAAGAGATCCTAAATAAAGCCTTGCAAGAATCCCGTGTTCCCAGCGACATCAACGTCATTGAATTCCAAGACCTTGTCGGACACCTGTCTGTATCTTGTAGGGTCTCCTTTAGACCAATAGATGTACCCTCAAAGGAAATCGATCATAATCTTCCACTCCATATTGCTTTCATGGTTAAAGATTTTTCCATCAAATGGGTCATGATAGATAATGGATCGGCCCTAAATCTATGCACTCTAAAATTCATAAAATAGCTGGGTTGCACTCAAGATGATATAACAAATGATGTCATCACAATAAAGGCATATGACAATTTGGAGTGTACTTTTGAAGGCACCATATCATTTCCCACTCAACTGGGCCCAGTTATTTAGGATACATTATGTCATGTTGTTGATCTTGACCTTCCCTTCAACATCCTCCTTGGACGCCCATAGATTCATTCTATGCAAGTTGTCCCCTCCACCTACCATCAGTGCATCAAATTCCCATATAATGGCACTGAGATCACCATCCGCACAAATCCCAAGCCCTTTGCATACTGTAATATGTTGGAAACATCCTTTCCACATTCCAATCACTGTCTCGGGATCGATATTGGCACCTCTATCACCAGCTCATCTTGAACCCATTCAAACCCAGAAACAATCCTCTCTTCTACCTCATCCATGGTCAAGATCAACAAAAAAGGTTGTGGTGAGTACACTTTATCTAATGCCTTCGCAGTTGGAGGACTGCCAATTGATCCACACACTCAAGGCCGCCAACCTAATCTAAGCAAGACAGAATTAGAGACAACCAAGGCACTACAATTTGGTCCTACCACTTTTATATCGAAAGGTACTTTGACTGGCCAGGAAATGACACCAAACATCAACCAATGGCTATATAAATATCCACTACCCAAGGACGCAAGTCACCTCAATTACTTCAAAGATAAGTACCCCACAACGCACAAGCTGGTGATAGAAAAATGGAACTACCAAGGAGGTGACCTTGGTTATGACGAGCAAGGTACAAAAGATCCTATTATACGTACCCAACTAGAAAATCACCTGGGCCTTGGCATGGCCTCTAACACAAATCGGGGCACCAACAAAAACACCTTTGCCTCTTGTCCATCCCTGGGTGAAATCATTGACATCGAAGATATCCTAGAAGAGAAAGTTGTGAGAGCCTATGATGATGTTTTTGATGATGAAACCTTCCTGGGCAATGCTATCCTACAACAAATTTCCATCCTCTTCATTGAACTTCCCCTCCACCATCCTAAACTCATATACTGGGACCAACCAAGTGTCATACACATTGACAAGTTCCAAAGTGAGGATGCGCTCCTAAGCTTCATGGGAGCAATTGAGAAAAGTAGTGACTGGGGCCAAGACTTAGTATATGTCTACAAACTAGACCCAAAGGCATACTTTGGGGAAGAGGAGAACTTTACCAGCAAAAATAAAATAGAAAACAAAAATATAAAAGAGAAAAATTGATCCCCTAGTGAAAACCCCTCTGGGGCACTATCTGATCATAAAATAGTAAAAACAAAGGGTGTACCCCCTAGTGAAAACCTCTCTGAGGTGCCAGAGGATGAAGATTCTCCTTTTCCTCTGATCTGTGATTACAGACTTGAACAGTCATCGATTCTCATTGAAGAAGCAAAACCTTTCAACCTGGGTACCAAAGAAAATCCTGCAATCACATACATAGTAGTATCTCTGACCGAAGCAGAAGAAAGTGATCTTGTCACTTTATTAAAGGAATCCATCAACAAGTTTGCATGGTCTTACTCCCACATGCTGGGATTGGACCCCAACTTGGTGGTTCCCCATCTAGTATTGGACCCAAACATCAAACCTATCAAACAAAATCTCAGAAAGATTCACCCTAAAGTGGCACTACTTGTCAAAGCGGAGCTAGAGAAGTTACTCCAAGACAAGATCATCTGCCCCATTGACTATTCTGATTAGATTTCTAACATTGTGCCCATCTCTAAACCTGATAAATCAATCAATATATGAATAGATTTTAGAGATCTTAATAAGGCATGTCCTAAGGATGATTTCCCCTTGCCAAACATAGACATGATTATGGATCTCACAGCAGGACATGAGATGTTGTCACTCATAGATGGCTTTTCTGGATATAATCAGATCCACATTACAGAAGAAGATCAGCATAAAACAACATTCACAACCCCTTGGGGCACCTTCTACTATAACATGATGCCTTTTGGCTTAAAGAACACTGGGGAAACCTATCAAAGAGCTATGACTATCATTTTTCATGATATGATTCACAAGATCCTTGAAGACTATGTGGATGATATCTACGGAAAATCAATAAAAAGGGAAGATCACCTAGATGTTCTGGAATGCATCTTTGATAGAATTGGACACTACTACTTAATGCTCAACCCTAAGAAATATGTCTTTGGGGTCACATCAGGAAAGCTCCTGGGGTTCATTGTATCCATACAAGGCATAGAAATTGATCCAAAGAAAGTACAAGATATCATAGAGATGCCTCCACCAAAAACACTCTGACAACTACGCAGCCTCCAAGGAAAGCTACAATCTATGCACCACTTCATCTCTCAACTAGCAGACAAGTGCCAACCAGTCACTCATCTCCTACAAAAAGATAACGCATTCAAGTGGGATCCTCAGTGTCAGAAGAGTTTTGACAAAATCAAAGAATACTTGGCTAATCCACCCATCTTGGTACCACCTGTACCTGGTCGACCACTCATCCTATACTTTTTTGCTACTACCACAACACTAGGGGCACTCCTTGCTCAATTGGATGATGAAGGAAAAGAAAGAGCTATTTATTATATCAGTCAAACCTTAGTAGGTTATGAGCTCAATTATTCTCCTATGGAAAAAGCATGTCTGGCAGTGGTCTTTGCCACTCAAAAAATTCGCCACTATATGCTTAGTCATACAACCAAGCTCATTTCAAAGGTGGATCCTCTCAAGTACCTACTCTCTAGGACTACACTCATAGGTCAAATGGAAAAATGGGTTATGTTGCTAAGCGAGTTTGATATTCAATATGTGGACATAAAAGCCATTAAAGGGCAAGTCATCGCTGACCAGCTAGCAGAAGCACCATTGGTAGATTCTTATCCTTTGGCCATAGAATTTCTAAATGAGAATTTATACATGATAGAAGAACAACCAACTTGGCAACTCTACTTTGATGGGTCCTACATAGCTCATGGTGTAGGGGCAGGAATACTTTTTGTCACACCTCAAGGTGACTACATCCCTATGTCATTCAAATTAGGATTTCCCTGCACAAACAACATTGAAAAATATGAGGCACTAATTGCAGAACTTTGCATGGCCATAGAATGGAACATCACAGATATACATGTCTTTGGCGACTCCCAACTCATCATCAAACAAGTCCTAGATGAGTATCAAACCAAAGATGACAAATTGACACCATATAAGCAGATGGTTGATAAATTGAAAGAACACTTCCTCCACTTACAGATAACATAGGTACGACACTTGCAAAACAAGGCTACTGATGCATGGCCACAATTGGCTCCCTCCTAGAGATTCCTCATGAATCTATGCAATACAAATTCTTAGTTGAGCAACTTCATGCTCCCGCTTATGAGAATGATGAATCGAATCGTGTATGTGTCTTGGTTGGTCCTCAGTCCCTATGGTACCACGATATCCAAGCTTACCTACAAAATGGTATCATATCCCCTCATCTCACTGCAAACCAACGCCAAAACTTTATTCACAGAGCACCACGTTACACCCTCATAGCCAATACCCTTTATCGTCGAGGCTATCACAACGTGCTCTCTAGATGTCTAGATGAAAATGAAGCCACCCAAGCTTTACAAAAGGTACATGTTTGAATTTGTGGTGCCCACATGAGTGGCATGGTCTTAGCCAATCAACTTCTACATACAGGGTACTATTGGCCTACAATGGAACATGATGCTTGTGAGTTCGTCAAGAAGTGCTTACCCTGCCAACAACATGCCAATCTGATTCATGCTCCTTCCTAGGATCTCAGACCTATTGCACCTCCTTGGCCCTTCTCTTGTTGGGGTTTTGACCTTGTTGGTAAGATTACTCCCCTCTTGTCTAAAGGCCACAAATACATAATCATAGCAACGGAGTACTTTACAAAGTGTTTTGAATCAATTCCGCTCACACTCACTACTAGCATCCAGATATCCAAATTCATCCTCTATCACATTGTTTTCCACTTCGACATACCTTCCACCATTTTCACAGATCATGGAACACCATTTCAAAATCAACACGTCAGTGATCTGTGTGCTCGCCTCCACATTCATCACCATTTTTCCAGTTTGTATTTCCTGTAAGGTAACGGCCAAACTGAGGAAACTAAACAAACCATCCTCAAAATCCTCAAGAAAGTTGTCAATGATACTGGTCATGACTGGCATCTCTAGATCAACCCCTCCCTATGGGCATATCGCACTTCCTATCATACTTCTACTGGCACTACTCCATACTCCCTAGTCTATGGTGTTGAAGTAGTCTTACCAATTGAGGTTGAACTACCATCCCTCTGAGTATCTCTAAGAGGCTTGATTGATGATGATGATTACTGAGTGGCACGACTCACACAGTTTGATCTACTAGATGAAAAGTGCTAGCAAGTTTATGATCACTTGATTGTTTACCAGAATAGACTCAAGAGGAACTATAAAAAGAAGGTCCACCCATGCTAGTTCTAGGTAGAGGACCTTGTGCTAAGGAAAATCAGAAAATGGGTACTGATCAGGAAAAGAAAGGCAAGTTTGAAGTCAAATAGAAAGGCCCATATGTTGTCACTACATGCTTCAGTTCTGGGGCCTATCAACTCTCCATTCATGAAGGAGAACCATTGAATGATCATATCAACATCATTCATCTTAGGCACTTCTATGCTTGACGGCTAGTTGTTCATTCCAGTTATCTGAGAAAATCCATAAAAAGTATAAAATGTCCTAAAGAAAGCACAAAAACAATATAAAATAGTCCTGAAAAAATCTCTAAAATTCAAAAAAAATGAAGCTGAAAAAATGGTTGTCCTAGTGAAAACCTAGTAAACAGGCACTTGGGCAATATCAAAAACATCAAAAAGATCCAAAGAAATCAAAAAATAAAAATAAAGAGAAAACTTTCATCCAATGGTGAAAACTTGGCAATCAGGCACCTTGGACATGTATGCATGATGAAAACCTAGAAATAGGCATCACACATAATGGACCATTCCATTATCTATCAAAATATCATTTCCTTCCATCACCAACACCACATCTCCACTAACCTCTACATTTCCCATATTCCATGGGTGTTCGCATATCATACACACTAGTCTGAAATGATCTTCCTATCTCGTATCCTGAGCTTTTTGTACACATAATGTTGTATATTGTTGTCCCTATGTTATACTATCCCAAACCCTGAGCTTTTGTCCTGTATATTTCTCATGTCCTGAGTTGCTCCTTGTGTGGGAAATGATACAGTTGTGCTATTAAAATCCTATGTGGGTTCTACAGTTTGATCGTAGTGCACAATCAACTTGGTGAGTCACATCTTTCTAGAAATGAGTCTATTGAGGATGTATCCTTCCTCTCATCAACTTAAATCTAGATCATCATCATCTTTGGGTTCTCGTAGGATGTATCTTTCCTCTTGAACTAATCAATCAGCATATTACACTATCATGTGCATCAAGACAAACAACATGATCCAATCAAATCTCGGCAGCAACCTTTGTACATAATCATTGTAGGTAAATCGCTTGTAATTAATCGATCAGTTTGATCCTTGTATATTCATGACATATTCGATATTCTCATCATCGCACTAACATCCTGAGTCATCATCCTGCTAACATTCCCTGCCTGATCCTCCATAGTCCACCTATCTAGTTTATCAGTTGATTGTGACACACCAAAACAAATATGAGTCCTATTGCACCCGTTGCATCCATCACATACATTGCCTTTAGTATCATTATTGTATCTATCATTAGGATTAAGTTGCATTATTCATCATTTTAGATTCATTAATCATTATTTTAGATCCATTAGATTCATCATTATATTGCATTAGATCCATCATTCAGGTCGCATTAATCATCATATTAGGTCCATCATTAAATTGCATTAATCATCATTAAGTTAGTATCATTTTAATCTTGCATAGTTAATTCATATATTGCATAGTTAATTCATTTAGATTCATTTCATGTCTTGCATAGTTAATTCATTTAGATTCATTTTATGTCTTTCATAGTTACTTCATTTAGATTCATTTTAGTCTTGCATTGTTAAAAACTCATTTAGAAGCATTCATAAATCGTCACATTATACATTTGCATACATCCTAAAATCACATCACATCCTGCATCCACACACGTTAGTACATTGTGTATATAGCATCATCCACCCTGCATAAGTCATACATCATATATATATAATCATGAAACCATTCTGCATACACAACAGGTCATATATATACATCACATCCTACAAACACCAAATGTCAGTAATCAAACCATCATATAGATCACAGCATGTAAATCATACATCATAAGAATCATAAGAGTCCTTGATCATATATGTATATATCAATGTCCATAAAATACAATGTATATCAATAAAATACATCACATGCACCTCAGTGCCAATATACATGTATGTCTCAAAATGCAAAAATGTGTGTCATATGATCCTCTGATGAATCATGTCAGTGGCTGTGAGGATCCAACTCCCTGCTCTAGTAGCGGACGTGGCGGCATACCCACAGATCCCTATGATGCTAAGGTCCGTACTGTCGTCTAAGATCGAGACCTCTTTGAGTAATCTCACCTTTTTCCCTTAGGAACTAGCTGATGATACAATGCTCAATAGTGGGAAGCCTCTCTACCTACCTTGTTCGCATCTCTATGAGCTGCGAACACCTCAGCCACAACCTACCCAGCCCCACCTATAATGGTTGTCTTTCTGGTGATATCCCGCTTAGCCCTATATGTCTTAGCTCACCACTATGTTGCATCCCTCTCTGAGGTTAATGCCAAAATATACTCTGTGGCCTACTCCAGTTGCAAGGTCAAAGTATCCAACTGGTCTGTCAATGTACCTATCTCAGTATGTAGCTCTGTAGCATCCTACATCAAATCGACCATGGAAAAATCTCTTGAGTCAACCCTGCCCTATAGGGTATCCAGAGAACCCTCTGCCCTGTCTTCCCATGCTGTCTCCACAGCTAATAAACCCTGTATGTGGGTCATCTATGTCGGTAGGCTGGTCTTAGATACCTCGTCCATGCCTAGAACACCTCACAGTCATGCACACTCTATCTACAAACTGTCTCACTCTGTGATGATAGTATCATAAGTCTCCTATGCTACGAAACCCACTGGTGGCCCCTGTGGCCCCTGCACCTGTGATGGCACCTGGGGTGCATGTACCTGTATCTACCCCTATACTAGTGGTGACTCTTGTGGCCCCTGATCTAGTCCTGCACCTGCCTACGCCTCTATATGAGGTCTAACTCATCTCTGTGGTCTCCTCCTCTAACCTGCTACCAAGGTCTCTGGGGCATCCCCTATAGTTGTCCCATTGTCCATGTATGTGTCCCCTATCGGCTGCTCTTGAGAAGCCACCTGAGCTAGATCTGTCAACCGTAGTGTTGTGTGTGCAACCCACCATGCTGCATACTCTAGAGTCATACCTGCATCTATGACATCAAGCCGCACAATGTCCATCCAAGATGCCCTCACTGTCAGAGCATCTATGTACCTCCCCCAGGTACCTACCTCCCTAGTCACATGAGGATGTAAGGCATCCTCTGCCA
>MU226018.1:1165574-1176226 GCA_018584345.1 Thuja plicata
CAAGGTTTATTAAAATAAAAGAATGAATTATTGACACATAAGTGTCTTTTCATATGGAATTATGGAATTCCTTTTGAGGATAATTCGTTCAATTAATAAAATAACCCTTCAATTCCTTTTATGTATAATAGCCAAAGAGGGTGTATTTGATTTAATTAAAAGTACTTAGGACTTTAGGATTAAATCAATTAATCATAGGGATTTTAGCTAATAATCATTTGTGATTTAGGAATTAAGTCTAATGTCAGATTTATGCAAATTTGGGTTTTCTGCATTTGAGACTCAGTCAATTAAAGTCAATTAGGAGAAGAATTTGCCTAGTACAATAGGACTTCGAAGATTTAGAAAATGCACCAAAATTGATTAGGTTGTTAGGTGCCAATTTTGGGGTGTTACAACTATGAGGTCATGATTTGGAAATACTGCATAATGTCCCTTGAGTTTGCACAAGCTTCCCTCGAGCTTTGCATTCAACCCAAGGTATGGGACATGGAGAAGACAGATGTACAGGATCCTTTATACAATGAAGACAAAATATATGCAAGGACCATTTTGAATGTAGAGGTAGATAAGGAAGAAAATGATAATATTGAATTCAAGGCGATGCATGTGATAAAGACTACCAAGGATTGGATGAAAAGGCCATTAAAAATGGATCCCATAACAATAAAGCCAAAACTGGATCCACCACCAAAGGAGATAAAGGGAAAGGAGAGAGGGTAGTAATGCCCAGGTTCAAGGAGTTGGCTCCTCATAAATCAGAGAAATTTTATAGACATGATCGCCAGTTGTGTATGGCTCAAATCTAAAGGCAAAATCAGACAGAACAAGAATGACTGAAAGCATCTCTCCACCTCTTGATTAGCCACTAGTCATACCAGGGCAATCTTCTATTTCAGGCCGATCTCCAACGATAAAAATAGCAAGACCCAGAACTACCTAGGAAGAGCAGAGAAAGGTATAAAAAAGGAAGAGATCTTCTATATCTCCGCAATTGGAAACTTTGGAAGAAGGGGAGGAAAATGAAGAGGATGAAATTAACTTATAAGGAGAACATGATCATAAACAATAACCACCAAAAGAAAATCTCAAGAAGAAAATGTTTTGATCGATGTAGATATAAGTGCACAAGAAGAGCAAGTAAATCCCTAGGATTCCCTTGGTCCTGATGAGTTCTATATTTCTAATTTCCAGAATCTCATAGGGTTCAAGGATCAAATGACATACCAACCTGATCAAACTAAAGAGAAAAATGTGGAAGGATGAGTACCATTTGTTGCACAATTTACTCCTCCTCCTTCATCCCAATTCACTGCCTCTACTATTGAAAAACCATTGGTGAAATCATATTCAGAGAAAGAGATGAATAAATAGATGCCTTCATCCACCATGGAGTCTATGGAAGTGGAGAAGGAAGTGGAGGTGCAAAATGCTCCAGATATCCCCAATGTCCAGGCATCACAATCAAAACCAAGAGAGCTACCACAAGACACGCCAATTGATAAAGTGATTGGAGGTGATGTGAATGTCGAATGGATTTCATCCACTCTACCTCCTATTCATGCAACTCCTCCTCTTATTATTCCTACTCATACACCCACTCCTCCACCTTCTGTTCAATTTCCCACTCCTCCACCTTCCATTCAAATTCTTACTCCTCCACCTTCTCCCATTACCCAAGCCAACTAGAAGAAGCAGAAGAATACAAATAGAAGAGAAAGAAAACTCATAGATAAGACAAGATTTAGGGAAGGAAAGAGAAGGGAGGAAGAGATGGAAGTCCAAGATATGGAGGATACAACTTCCATTCTAAAGATTTCTCCATATGAGTTGGTCACTACATTTACCAAGTCCACATGTTTCACCAAGGAAATACATCCAAGGAAAAGAGTTTACACTGAGGAAGAAGATACAGACATGGCAATTTTCAGCCAAACTTTTCACAAAGGTGAATCCTGTGCCCTGGAAAGAATAATGTCTTATGTCACTCAGGATCATAGAGGTCATTGGAAGGTGCAAGGTGTCGTACCCATTGTGAGTACCAATGGATCTAAGATCACTCCAAAGGATTACACTTTTGAAGAGGTTGTCTTAGGTGAACCTACCAGGGAAGGGAGTAAGACATTGGTGGTGCTAGGGTTGAAACATGCCCTCAAATTCATGGATAAAGATAAGAAAAGAAAAAAATCATTAACAGAGAAAAATGAAGCATTGAAGAATTGCATTTTTAAAATAGCAGGTCCCATTGACTTAGACTACCTAGAAGCCTCATTATAGACCATCTTGGAGAAGAGAACTACACCAGAATTGTCACCAGGTGCACTACATTCTTTTGTTCATGCCTGTACAGATTGGAGGATTGATTTTGAGAAATTCGAAGAGAACACCATCAGAGAAATTTTGAAGCCATTCAGAGTTATCCTTCAAGAGGTCACCAAATTGGTGGATATGATGGGAAGCAAGGAGGGACTGGATGTGCAGATTGAGAAATGGAAGAAGGCTCTTAAGGACCTAAAGGTAATATAGAATCAACGCTTCTATATTTTGTTCAAACTATATGAAGGATTAGAGCTAGACAATTTTGAGACCTGGATCAAGGACATAGATCAGACAATAAAGGTCTATCAAAAATGCCTAGACAGGGTCAACAGAAGGTATGAAGGAGTCATGATGTGGGTTGAGAAGATAGATAAATTATTCAATGAAATTGACCTATATTTGTATGAAGATGAGGGGAACCAAGTTTTGTACCTGGTAAAGAATATTATGCAATAATCCATGGGAATTTTGGCTGGTATAAATACAAATGAGGACCTCCAACAACTTTTCCATTTCAAGGAGGATATGCAGGAAATGTTGGAGCATGAAGAAGATATCAAATATTTTTTTGTAGAATTGGTTTCCTTTAGAGAAAAGAAAGAAAAACACCTCAATGTCATCCAAGTTCCAAACTTCAAAGAAGTGCAGGAGATAGTGGAAAGACTCCGCAAGGCACATCTAGACATCCTCCCAAAATGACTAAGTGTCTATTTTTTTACTTAGTCAAATTTTGCAAAGGGAGAATTTTGACACTTAGCCATTTGGAAAACTCAAATTTTTAGCCTTTCCGACTCTGAAAGTATGAAACTTCAAGAGTCATGAGCATTCACACTTAGCCAATTTTTTTATATTTTCAACTTTCAGAGTTAGGATCGGGGTCTAAAATTTATGGGCTATTTCAACAAAAAAGGTAATTTTCATGGAGATTGTGTTCTAGATCATATTGCATGCATGTTTGGGGCCATTTTTGGTGAACTAGAAGATATCAATCAGTTGTGTTTATGAAAAGGAGCGTGGATGGAGATCCCAAGGAAGAACTCCAGTTTTAGAAGAGCACTTCAGTTTAAGAATGGTGGAACTCTAGTTCCAATCTTCTGTTTACGGGGAGGATTTAGTTTTTTTTTCCTCACACAAATGTAATGCAAATGGATTAAAATCCATGTAGACTTGTTATTCTCCATCTTAGGAGTAGTTTTTTCTTTAATAAGCTCTAGCTTTTATTTTATTTCATTGTTTTAGTGTAAATGAAACCCTGGTTTCAGGTTTCTTAGTTTCGTAGTTGAAGCACTATATATTTAATCATAACAATGTAATTAAGGTCAGATTTTTGATGCAATAAAGATATATGTTGTTTGTGATTCCTTCATGGTGTGAATTTTCTACAATCTATGTGAAATTTATGAATATGTGTATGCTTGTTCATCTATTTCAAAGAGCCAACTGTGTTTTATTGTGTATAAATCTGTGATCAATTAAATTCGAGTTTGTTGTTATTATTTCATCTTGTTGTGACAAATGATTGGAAATATTTCTGTTGGTTTAAAGATGAATTTGTCTTGTGTGTGTGTGTGTGCATCCAGTGGCTTCACGATTTGATAGATTTTGAAAAATATTGCAATATCTAAGTAAAGTTCCTTCAAAAGATTGCATCTGTTGAACATGGAATTGTGAATTAATCTAGTTCATGTTTCATGGGTTTCCATCTTTTCATCATTAATTCACAAGCATGATTCAATGATGTTTGATGTATGTTACATTTCATTTTCAAAAAATTTCTTACAATTCTCGCTACTCAAATATTTTGATCTTCATTTGAAATTGGTTAAAATAGGAAATCATTGTAGGTTTTAAAGTCATAGTTGTATTATTAGGGAATTGCGTATATTGATAAATTAAGGAAATTTAAAAGGTACTAAAGTTTTTTTTGCATCCTAAAATTTGGAACATACCAGCAAAGGCCTCCTTGTGAAAATTCACATTTATCTTCAACTGAGCTTACCAAGCAGTTGTACCACGACCACGGAGAACCTTAGGAATAACTTCGTTACTCTTTCAAGAGTGGAATTCAGATCTCCAATTCCTAGCAATTGACTTGTGTAAAAGCAATGCTCAAAAATTATAATAACTTCTTGAATTATACTTTGTGAATGATAAATGATTTCTTAGTATGTGATTCTAAAGGTATTTATGAATTTAGACCAACTTTTTTTGGTCAAATGAAAATATCAAGATCAGATCACAAATGGTGATAATCAACACTCACACATATTTGAATTTTGGCCCCTTTTGGAAATAAGAGTGTGCTAGGAACCCTATTCCACTTGAAAAGGGACTAGAAAGAGTTGTGGCTAAGTATCAAGACCTAAGACATAGGATTTTGTCTCAATCATAGCATATTACAATAGTAAGAGAGGGTAACACCCAAATAGGCTTGAATTGACATAAGATAAGGCACACTAAAGAAAGGGCCCAGATAGCATGTGAAAATGAAAATGGTACAATTTACTATGATACACTTATATATAAATGGATGATATGATTATTGATGGAAGAGATGGGGATTGATCCTATGATGTAGGTATATCTCACTCATATTTTTATTCTCCAAGAATGGCATAGATTTCAAATCAAACAATAATAAGTGTAAGACTACCTTAGCAAAGAGGAATGAGAACTTTTAGTAGAAATTAGTCTGCAGTATGTTCAATTAAAAAGATATGATATGTTTCTTAGTAGATTGCATGTGCATAAAATATATAATTCACAACCTTTTGGCATGATTTATCTAGATGTGGAAACTCATGATAATCATTTTCTCTCAATTTTTTATTTAGAGAAGATTTTGAATATGAAAATAGGTGTCATATCACCTTAAGGATAAATATCAATAATGTAGAGATCGATTTACAAAAAATCCAAGTTGTTGTCCACAAGAATCAAAATTACCTCTCAAAAAGTAGAGAGAAAAATCTTCCAAATGAGGAAGAATGAAATCTTAGTACAGACATAGACTTGGCAATGCAATTGGTTTTGATTGCAATACTGTGAGGATTAAAAATGTGATCACCTTCAAGTGCTATTTGTTTGGCCAAAAATTCCATGTATTATGTTTGTACTAAGAATGTAGATGTTCAATATCACTTTTTGTGTGAAATGGTTGAGAATGGTAATGTCTTGATTGAAAAGGTTGACATGTTTGATAATGTCATAGATTCTCTTACAAAGCTAGTGACCACAGATAAGTACTCTCGGTGCAATAAGGCCATAGGCCTTGATCACTATACTTGATTGTATTATTTTTATCTTTTGAAAAGTAATTGCAACGTATAATGTTAAATGGGAGAATGCTATGATAGGTGACATTAATCTTGCATTCCTATGTCATTCACACGTCTCCATGTTCCTTGGATAGTGATTTAGGGGACATGAAAAGGAAAACATTTAATATTTGTATTATATAGAAAATTATAATTGCGTCTGTAAGAGGTGAACATGTGTTATTGATGGAGACAAGTCAAAATTGGATAAGTTTCCGCCTAGGCATCCGCTTTTGGGTATTTGAAGAGTCATTTTTTGGGTTCCCAAGATTGGAAGGTAAAAGGTTCTTTTTTGTGTGATTTGAAGTCATTGGGGAGTTACAGAGTATCCACTAAACAAAAGAATAGATTGGCTATGGGCTAGGTACTCATATTGTAGCCATGTGAATTATAATATTTTTATTATCATGTTTGTTGGTTGTATTATATTCTAGGCATGGGTTTTCGCAAGTTGACTCTTGTCTATGGGATACTACAATGGTTTTCCCTATTACAAGTTTCTATAAATTGGAGTCATGAGATGGTATTGTTATGTTGAGTTCTTGTGGGTAACATGGTGTTATCGATTTGATCAAAGGAGTGTAGTGAAGTGTATTGTTGTATATCTCTTTGTGAAGATTAATAATGTAGTTTCCTTCTTTTCCATATGGAGTTTTTTCCTAAAAGGGTTTCTTGGTGTCTCTTATGGTTTGTTGATTTTTCATGAATATCGCATGTGTAATCACATAATATCTAATCTAGTTATCTTATTTTAAGATTTATAATCACATACATTAATTATTATTGTACCTTTACTTCACCTTATTTTCAAAACCCCTTATCCCCACACTATCTTATTATCCTTAGCTATTACTTTTAGCAATTTGGAAACATTGTTTACATGACACTTAATTTGTGTTTATTTTTTCTAACAAAGATTTACAACTTCAAACTACCTAGGGTCTTCTTGGATTTTATTTGTAGACTAACTTAATTTCTCCTCTAGCTTTTCATCTTAATATCCAATGATATATGCATTAGTTTGGTCATAGATTTGTATAACTTCTACCAACAAACAGTACATGCATTTGACACATAAGTATGATGACATGTAACTAATTAAATGTTTGATAATGTTAAGTTGAAGATAATGCAAGACATTAAATCAGTTAATGGTTTGTATTGTCATTGATGTCAACTTGATATCATCTGTACGGTCATGTAAATACTACCAAAGACTTTAGAGAATTAATGGAACAAAGATTATGCCTTCAGCAATGTATAAAAGTAAAGTATTCTCTAAGTGACAGATAACATTGATGGAGTGCACACCATCGGTAAAAGAAAAGAACCAAAGTCACAGTGATACCCGACAAGCAAAAGACAGTGTTGCTCGACGACGAAAAATCCAATGATGCCCAATGGATGGAGATCCTAAAGCTAACTGGAGTCACACCGACGGAACTGGCAGTTGTCACCGATGACTAACTGTAAAGTTGACCGACAGAACAAAGAGTTCATAAAATGACAAAATATCTAGCTAGCAAGAGCTAAAGATAGACTTAACTGGTCATTTTCATTGTTTTATTTGACCAGAGTTAAGTGATTGATTTAAAGAATATTTGTACAATTGGCATAAAGATAACTACGAGATAAATCATGAGTTATGCTTTAAATCAGATTGACTAGATTGTTTTTCACGTCAAGAATCAAGAAACGGTGAATATGATGTCTATATAAGAGACAAGCTTAATTCGTTTCCATATCACAGAAAAAGGGGAGTGAATAAAAAGAGGATGCTAAAGAGAAACTGATGAAGGATAACTTCATACAATCCTGATCAATCAAGCTGAAGGAGAGCTAAATAATTTTGTAGACACCGATGAACAGTGAAGCACAGCATCACAGAGCAGAAAGTGTGGAGCACAAAGAATTGAATTGATACATTTTTTAGAGAGGTAATGTACTTAAATAGATCTGAAGATCTACAATTCAAGTTGCATTAGAAACAAGTCATTTTGTTTCATTTTAACCATTGAAGCATCAAGTCTCTTAAAAGAGAAGGACTTAACAATCTTCTTTATATTGAGGTACATCCCAAAGAGTGCCAAAAAGGTTGATTCATGAAAGTAGCATTGGACTTGCCAGATACCTATTGACAATCTAAGAAGAAGGCTGATTCAAGGATGGTAGCAAGATTTTGCTAAATCTTATTGATAGTCTAAGAAGGAGGCTGATTCAAGGATGGTAGCAGATAGATGCCTGATACTAAGTGACAACCTCTATGTATAAAATCCTCTAACAAGGTCACACCTAACAGTGTGTTTTTAACCTTTAACAGGGTTGGCTCCTAACAGGGCTCACTTCAAAAGAGTGAAAATTTTGGGTACCGGTCCTAGTGGTTTCTTCCTTAACAGGGTTCCCACCTTAAAATCCATGTGTTATGTGTGTATGGTTTATTACTTTACTGTTTTACATTTCACATATGCATTTCTGGATTTATTGGTATTCTCTGCATATTTACTGAGTGTCGGTAAATAGTTTTTACTGCTTATTGGTAATCAAGAAGAATAAGGTCAGAAAAGGAAAACTGACAGATTGTTAAATCATTATTAGTATTTCATGGCATGCATCTTGTAGGGACTTAATAATCTGATATTTATTGATTGGTGGTTAAGTTTAAAGAAAAGTTTTTGAAGCCACTAATTCACCCCCCCCCCCCTCTTAGTTATTACTAACAATTGGTATCAGAGCTTGTGTGCTTAGAAGGAAGGTTTCAAGACCTAAGTTAGGATCACAAGATGAATAGATGAGATGTGCCCAAGTTGAACAAAGACAAATTTTCTTCATGGCAAAGCAGGATAAGACTCCACTTATCAGGTATTATTAATGATGTTACTCAATTCCTAGATATTGAATATGTGTTGCCTACAGGAGCATTGACAATAGATCAATTGAGAGAGAAGAATGAGCATAACTACATGGCTATAGAGATTTCTTCCTCACTCTTTGATGTTGAATTTGAAGATGTCAAGGATTGCAAAACTACAAAGAAAATGTGGGACAAACTGAAGCTTGTACATGGAGGTGATACAAATATTCTGAGAGCCAAATTAGAAAACCTTAGAGAAAAATTTGATGATCTCAGAATGAAAGAAGGAGAAAACATCACAGGGTATAGCACAAGAATAAAAGAAGTAGTCAATGATATACGAGGTGTTGGAGGTACACTTGAAGAGGAGACAGTGGTAAGTAAAATCTTAAGAACCTTATTGCCTGTATATGCTATTAGAGTTTCTGACATTCAAGAAATGTGAGCAGTAGAAAACAACATAGTTACTCTTGATAGTTTAATTGGTAGACTGATTTCATTTGAAATGAATAACTTTAACAATAGTGTCTTACCAAACTTAGAGTCTGCATTTAAGTCTTCTATGAAAATCAGCAAATCCAGTCATAGATACTCATCTAGAAAAGACAGTGAAAGTGAAAGTGAAGAATAAGATCTAGATGAAATAGAAGCAGTTACGGATAGAAGAGTGCAGAGAGGCAAAGGTAAATATAAAGGCAAGTTACCACTTGTATGCTTTAATTGTAAAGAGATTGGACACTTTGATGCAAGATGTCCTAACAAAAAAAAAGAAGACAGAAGTAATGACAGACCTTTTGAGAATAAATCTGACAGAGATGATAACAAAGATTACAGAGGTTACCGACAATCAGAAAGAAGAAATACCCAAGACTACAAGGATAAAGGAAAGAAGGCTAGCTACCTAGCTGCTTGCAAAGATGATGATACTGACACCAAATCTAGTGAAGACATCGAGATGGTATTTGTAGCTGTGAAGGATGATTCAGATGAAGATGAAAGGTATGTAGAAACTACACTCATATCTAAGGTTAGCAAGAATGACATCTAGATTATAGATACTAGCTGCACTCACCACATGATCGGTGACAAAGAAAATTTTAACACTTTTGAGTATTATAATGGTGGTACAGTAAGAATGGGTAATGATACACCTTTTCCGGTTGAAGGTAAAGGAACTATAATGTTGAATAACCTTATTAAATGTGAAAATGCTTATTGGGTAAGAGGATTGAATTATAATCAGTTGAGTGTTTCTCAGCTGAATAATTCAGGTCACAGAGTAGCATTTGAGAACAAGAAGGCAAAGATCTTCAATGAATTAGGAAAACTGATTGGTACCGGTGAACAGACTAAAGGTAACTTATTCTATCTGAATGATGCTAACACCACTTGCTTAATGACTAGAAATGAAGACATATGGTTGTGGCACAAAAGATTGTGGCATGTGAATTTTGACATCATTATAAAAATAAGCAGAAGAAGAAATGTAAGAGGCTTACCAACGATGACAAAGCCAGACAACATCATACGCAAAAAATGTCAAAAAGGTAAAATGATAAAGTCTAGTGTTAAAAGTAAAACCCATACATCTGATGATATTCTAGAATTAGTCCATACTGATTTATGTGGACCTATGAGGACAAAGAGCTATTATGGAGATAGATATTTTATTCTCTTTGTTGATGATTACTCTAGAATGATGACAGTTATGTTTCTAAAAGATAAATCTGAAGTATTCAAGATGTTTAAATGGTATAAAGCTATGGTAGAAAAATAAAGTGGTAAGGATTTGAAATGTTTGAGATCAAATAGAGGAAAAGAATTTATATCAGATGAATTCACTAATTGATGTAATGAGAATAGTATAAAAAGATAGGTTTCTGCACCAAGAACACCACAACAAAATGGGATTGCTGAGAGAAGGAATAGATCAATAGTTGATTGTGCAAGAACACTGATGATAGAGAAAAACATCACCCAAATCTTCTGGAGGGAAGTTGTCAGCACTTCTGTCTATACACTTAATAGAGTACAATTAAAGAAGGACACAAAGAAGACACCTTATGAGCTATGGTATGGTAAAACACCCAATGTAAGTTACTTCAAGGTCTTTGGTAGTCAATGTTATGTCTTAAAGGATGATAGAAATGGAAAGCTTGATGCCA
>MU226018.1:1184199-1222841 GCA_018584345.1 Thuja plicata
TATATATATATATATATTATTTTTCAATTATAAAAAAATCAAACAGCAAGTCAATCTTCCAATCATATGAATTTAAAACACCAAAACATCCTACCTCCTGCCATTTATACATATCTTACAAGATGGCAACTGTTGGCAAAATTTTAAATTTGGATGTCTTCAAATTGCATATCCTGTCATTTATACATATCTTCTATAAGACGGCAACTGTGGCAGAATTTTTAATTTGAGTGTCTTAAAATTGAGTATATCAGAATTTGGATATCTAAAATTTAAAGATATGAAATTTCTACAATTCATAAAGATTAGTAATTTATAATTTCAAAAAACTGTGTAAACAATTTTCACTTCACCATCTGAAAATTCAAATTTGCTTGAATTCAGGCAACTAAAGAACATGGAACATATGACTGTTAGTAGATTTTCACAATCCATGGAACTATCTGATATTGTTCCCACATTTGATTGTATGAGTATTTTTACATTACTGTTTTAACTAGGACATAATCCATTCTCAAAATGGTAGAAAACATAACAAGATTAAAATCAAAATGAAAACCTAAAATAATTAAAACTACTCAATAATTGTATATTGACAAACCTGATGCATTCATGACATCATACTTTTAGGTTTAGGGTCATCCTCCTGTCGAAAAAGAGACCCCTCTATATGTTTGCAGTTCACCTACTGATATTCTGACAGAGCAGACCCCTGAAGCAATGTAAGAATTTTATCAGTCGGACAGCCGGTGCATTTAGAAGCACTCAAAAGGATCTCATTTAGGGGAGGTAGACAAGCAGACACCATAAAGATGATGTGGACATGTTTCTAGACCAAGAAGTAAAATACAGGCCCATTATTCATTTTCTGCATAATTTTGAAACTTTGTTGCTTTGTAGAAGGTAAGTATGGTGGCAGGTTAAGGCAGGTTTAGGCATGGTCGTATAAGGTGAGTCGAATGAGACCAGCAAGATTCCAAAGCAGCAGATAGTCCTTTACAGAAACAGTATATTTAAGTCTTAATCGTTTGTAATCTTCTTTTAAAATTGTATTTTTATCAGTGAATTTTGATCAAGAAGTTTGAGATTTTGTTTAACTTTATCTTCTCAAACAAAATGTTTAAATTATCTATTTTTTAAATATTTTTATAAATGATAAGAATATGAATACACTCCCATTCCATAAAGAAATGTCATTCTATTTCTATCATTCAAATATTGATGTGTATCATAATCTTATCAGATGAATCAAATGAGACCAACATTAATGAATAAATCGATGAAAGATTTTCAATAACATTCATGAGATCAATAACAGAACCCCTTCAAAACCTGCTGTTACCTTAATCAAAAACATTCATAAGATCAAAGTAGTCTATGGGATTCAACAGCATCACACAATCTTTAAAAGAAATAGGATATTAAAGTTTTAAAAGTTTGTAAATCTTCTTTCAAGATTGGATCTTTGTCAGTGAATTTTGATCAAGAAATTTGCTGTTTTGTTCAATCAAAGTTTCAAAAGTTTGTAAACTTCTTTCAAGATTGAACCTTTGTCAATGAATTTTGATCAATAAATTTACAGTTTTGTTCAATCTTGCCCCTCAAACAAAATGTTAAAATTATCAAGTCTCTTCAAACAAAATATTAAAATTATCAATTCTTACATAATCTTTAAACTATACACTCCCATTCTATAAAAAGTACCATTCTATTTCCACCACTACTTTATTAGAAAACAGGCACCATGTGATCATCAGATAGCATAACAGTAGATTTCAGTGTTTACTTTTTATTAACCATACTCAATCTCAACATTTAAGAAAAATCATGTTCTGTATTTGTACATGTTTTTCGAGTACAGTTGCTAACATAACAAAAAAACATCAGCTTTTTGTGAGAGGACCAATTAGTCATGAATTATTGACAAATGATGTTTCAAAGCTACATTATTGCTTAGCACAACTTTATGTAACTTGTTGACAAGAATGCACTTGAAATAAAAGATCAAATAAAGTTATAAAGTCGGTCTTGCATAATTAGAATCTTGTTTCACCTAAATATACATATAAGCATGTCTAACAACATAAAAAAATCTCATTATTTATCAAGCTAAAGACTCCTCATTTGTGTGGCAATTATGAACGAGTCAAGGTTGCCAAGTCACTTCTCTCTTTCATTAGTAGCATCAACATTTGATTAAGGATGTAACTTTATTAATTGTGCATAGTTTCTTTTCAACATTAATAATCATGTTTTTGAAGTTATTAAGGATTATGTGATAAATGATGGTAAGTAATCTTTTTTTTTAATTATAAATTCAATATCTGAATTTCAATATGATTGAGATTATTTATGATTAATTTGTTAAAACCTTGACTATACATTGGACAATTGATAGAAAAGATGCATGATACGGTATTCACAATAAATTAGGTCTTTAATCTCAAACTTCATTTCAAATTCATGATCATACAATGTGGTATGCACAAAACAACCTTAGAGTAGGCCTTAATAGATTCAATAAATAGCTCAAGATTAAGCGATGTTGTCAACTTAGTCTTTGCTCTACTTTGCAAATTGTTTTTCCTTACCAATTGAACCTTTATCAAATGTTACCCTTTCAAACCGCTATCTAATATAGTTTTGCATTGAATGACAACTTGAAAAACTCAAGGTCATGAAGACTCAAGGTTTTTTAACCATAAAGTTATTTTCTCACAAAAAAACACTAGCTCATATTCAACATTTTTGGAATCTAGAACTTTGTCCCATGCAAGAGATATATTGGATAGCTTTTTGGTTAAACTTATTGGCATCCCCTTTACTTTTAGGCCTCTATGTTTACCCTATGCAATTTGTTATTTCAAAAATTAAGAAGATGGATTACTAAATTATTGAACCTCTTTGTAACTAAAAAAATTCTAAGTGTCATCTAATTTTTTTTATTTTGTTCATGTTTATTATTCCTCTTATCAGGTTCCTTCTAAGGCTTCCTATTTGAAGATTGAGAAATTTCGCAAAGAAGTTATTTGTGGCTCTTCTAACAATAACCAAGGTTTTCACCATGTGGCTCGAGAATTTTGTTGTCTACCTCATTTGGGGTTTGGGATTACTTACAATTAATATGGGTTTAGGATTTCTTTCAAATCATCATCTAAGCCTTTCTCTTATACTGAATAGATCGTCAAATCCCTAGAAGATGAGGATACCTAAAAAAATGACAGTATATTTCATTTGAATTGTCCTATGGGCATCCAACTTTCAAACATCTTAGGCTTCACACTATCCTCAATGAAGAATCACCAAGTCTTCGCTTCTATTGGTTAGCAATGACTTTTGCAATGCCCTTTGTATTAAACAACAATCAATTCGTTGGTCTCGAACTCTTTCATGTTAAAACTATCCTCTAGCATAAGCCCTTGAAGTTTGTGCTTTGAAGTTTTATAACAAAAGAGTCAAAATTCTACCAGTCTTTTTCAAAAAAGCTACTAAGAATTTCTTATCAAGGCCTAAGCCTAAGTTGAAATTCCAAAAGCTACTAAGAATCTCTTATCATGGCCTGAGCCTAAGTTGAAATTCCAATTATCCAACTAGGCGAGATCTAACAAACACATATAGATGTCATTCCTTCCCACATGGTTTAAAAATTTGGGGTTAGCACTTTCAATCCCTTATGTAAAGATTGAAAATGATATTCATTTTACAATCACAAACCTATAAAAGATCTTTGTGTCTTGAAAATTATCTCTCCTTGATCTAAAATTAAATCATCATTGCCACCTCCAATCCTCTATGGACACTTAGAACTTCAAGTTCAATTTTTTTTTCACTTGGTTACCCATTAAACCCAAGTTGGCGCATTTAGCCTAGTGCCAATCTTTATTAAGGTCTTTTGATTGGACCTTGTCTATCTCATTTGGGAGCTTTTAATCTCTATTGTCCCATTTTGTGGAAAAACTAAGACTCAAAAGACCTTTCTTGAGTTTTACACCATAATTAATGAGGCCTAGACTTCAATTCATAATTTAATCAATCCTTTAGGGCCCAACCCATTTTCTCGGCATGAGCTTCTACTTAGAGATCAGCCCTATATCCCAATTGAAAATTTATCCAATTTTGACATGCTTTCGAGGTGGAGTATTTCTTTAGCATCATTGAGGTAATATCCCTTATATAGTTGCCCAAATGTTATTGGCTTCTCATTCACGTCAAACTCGCTACCTAACATGTGGATAAAAATGTGGATATAGCATGTCATAAAGGATCATAGCTCGATTGATCTCAACCCTCTCAACCATCATTTGTCTCTTCTCATATTCATGTTCAACAACCTTCAAATGAAAACCATAAAGAAAAAGGCGTTATTGATGCTTAAGAATTTATTGATAAAATTTTCATCCACATTGATGTACGAGGAAAACTAAATAACCATAAAATTCTCTTTTAATGATGTTTCTGCCACCATTCTGATTTTTAATATTTTATCTTGACCCCAAGTTTCAATTTTCTTGTATTTTGTTTTCAATTTAAATTTTACTTAAAATTGTACCTTGTACCACTCCATCTTTTTATGAATAGTGTGTTATTATATTTTTCCTTCTAAAAAATGAAAATAAAAACTTATTCCACTCATGTTCAAGTTCAACAACCTTCAAATGAAAACCATAAAGAAAAAGGTCATATCAATGCTTAAGAATTGATTGATAAAATTCTCATCCCCATTGATATATGAGGTAAACTAAATAATCATAAAACCCTCTGTTAATGATGTTTCTACCACCATCTTGTTTCTTAATGTTTGCCCTTTACCCCACTTCAATTTTCTTGTACTTTGTTTTCAGTTTGAATCTTACTTAAAATTGCACCTTGTACCACTCCTTTTTATGAATAGTGTGTTATTATCTTTTTACTTTTAAAAAATAGAAAAAAATAATGTATTCCACTCATGTTCATGTTCAACAACCTTCAAATGAAAACCATAAAGAAAAAGATGCTATGGGAAGATACCCAATAGTGGCTATAGCTAACTTCGCGCGTTCAATTGAGGTCCAAATGATGTCAAAATTTCCCAATTTTTTTTGTTCTCATATGCGACTTAACTGCTTAAAGCTAACGTTTCAACTTCTCACCAATAATGATCCACTCTGTAGAAGTTTTTACGTGTGTATAGGTCAAAAAGTGGCCAAAACATTGTGTCACTTGATACTAGACACTGGGAACCCCATAGTTGTTCATTTTAAATCTAGTTATAAATTTAAAAAAAAAAACTATTTTCGAATATATAAAGTGCCTATAATAAAGTATTGAAGTGTATGGGTTTGTTTAATATTATCTTAATCGCGTTAGGAATGGGGGGCCACAAAATCACCTGTGGCCCCATTTTAGTTACCCGTGAGCTACGTAATAGGCCTCTGCAAGGGGAATGTTTGTTCGTTTGGGAGCCCTAAAAAACATTGTTTTCTAGTTCCTTCAATGTTTATTATTTTACAAATATCATCGAGGGTTTCGATTTGTTGTCAAATGATTATCTGTATGCATAAAGGGTTGCAATAAAATGATGGATCTTGCTTCTGCTTACATGCATTTTGGTATCTTTTGTCATCATTTATTCAAATGTGTTCCAGCTCCTTTAAATGCTTATTATTTTGCAAATGTACTCGAGGGTTTCAGCCTGTTGTTCAATGATTATCCGATTGCATAAAGGGTTTCAATAAATGATGGATTTTCCTTCCTCGTTCATGCATTTTGGTATCTTTTGTCATCGTTTGTTCAAATGTGTTCTATTTCCTTTAAATGTTTGTTATTTTACAAATGCAGTTGAGGGTTTCGGTCTGTTGTTTAGTGATTATCCGTATGCATAAAGGGTTGCAATAAAATGATGGATTTTCATCCCCGTTCATGCATTTTGGTATCTGTTGTCATCATTTGTTCAAATATGTTCTATTTCCTTAAAATCACAATTAGTTTGCAAATGTCCTTGAGGGTTTTTCAAATTTCTATAAAATTATTATTTGTATGCATAAAGGGTTGCAATAAAATGATGGATTTTCCTTCCACGCTCATGCATTTTGGTATTTCATGCCATCATTTATTCGAATACATTCCATTTCCTGAAAATGTTTATTATTTTGCAAATGTACTTAAGGGTTTCAGTTTGTTGTTAAATGATTATCACTATGCAGAAAGGGTTACAATAAATTGATGGATTTTGCTTTTGTGTTTATGCAATTTGGTTTATACTAAACTTATTGTTATGTTCATTATTCATTGATACTATTTACAATGCTTGTCAGTATTGTTGGAATAATAGAATGGTGTGTACTAAGAGGGGAGGGGTGAATCAGTACCCTTAAAACTTTTAGTCAATTAACCTTAATCCTTTTAGTAATCAAATCCTTGCATTACCGACCATATGTGCTATTCTATCTTTATGCATGTAATATCAATTCATAAACTTAATTTACATGAAAACATTCATAGAAACATTCATGAAATGTATTGACACATGACACAAGATTTGGTAATGTAGAAAACTCCTGTTAGAAGGTAAAAACTGCAGTGGCCCGGATGAAACCCACAAAACTTCACTATCTGCAGAATGGAAGGGGTCGGTTAAGGCTTACAAGTCTGATCACTTCCGATGATGTTACCCTATTAGGAGTAACATGTTTAGACTGGTTAAGGTCTACTCTGTTAAGAGCTTTAGCAACACTGTTTAGTGTGCACTCGGTTAAGAGATTTATAAAAGGATTCTTAAATCCACCTTCTCAAAGGATTTCTTCTATTTTCTACACTTGTTTTGATTATGGTAAAAATAGGTTTTGAAGGGACCCCGAAACCCTTTAACAAAGAAGAGGAAGGAAAGGCATTATAGCCCAGAGAACACTTGTTATAATGTAGTCAAAAATACTTATTGACCCGAGTATATGCAATCTAGAATTGTTGATTACAGATCCATTAAAGTTCACAATATGATGTATCACCTATAGTGACTGATTACTACCTCTGTTATGCTCGGTAGCCTTAGATCTTGTTCTTTATAACTGATTCCATCTTTTGTTTTCCTTCTGCATAAAACTTTCTCTTTGATCCATAGATGTGTTTGTGGCTATAATCATCATCACATCATGTTTTTCTGATTGATTACACATCTATTTATACAATGAATTTGACCTAAATAAGTTTCACGCTTTACAATGATAACTCTATGATCAAAGGTTTACAACTTGACCTCGATCTCCTAGTTTGCATGTTTTCAATCAATTAGACTGATTAAAACAATTACAATTACTTTAATTGTGCCTCAAGAAATGGTTTTAAGGATGTACTTTAAATATATATATATAACTTAAGTTTTTTATCTGACATGTAAGTCAGATCCACATTTCTCAAAATAAAATAGTCTCTTGGCAGACTGGTGCTCGGGTTTCTCTTTAGTCTGCCTGTCAGTTTTCTCTGTAAACTTGTCTATTGGGTTCCTCTATTGTCTTCTTTGTCGATTTACATTGTCGGGTTACACTGTAAAATTCTGTCGGGTTCCTCTGTGAATTATGTTGTCGGTTTACATAGTGATCTATCTGTCGGGTTCCTCTATACTTAACATTTTTGGTGACCTATGTTTAACTATTGTGTGGGGTTGCACTATAAACCTGTCTTTCAGTGATCATGTACCAACGGTTCAGAAACTATTTCCTTTCCATACTAATGGAAAAATATGTCATCAATATCCCCCTTTGACATTAGTATCAAATACTGATATGTGCAAAACTAAAATGTTTAGTATATACACCATGTGTTCACCTTGTCAATATGACTCCCCCTATGTGCATACTGGTATAGTATATGAGCATATATATACACTTTCCTTTATATTATTTCCCCCTTTCACCTTATTTCTCCCTTTTATTATTTCCCTCTTTGTCACACATTATTTCCCCCTTTTTTTGATAATAAGGACAAAGGTGTCATACTTACAACTTGTCAAAAATGTGGGAATGGGAGTTCTGCATGTCTTCCATCATTTTCTCCCATTGTTATTTTAGGTGGTCAAGGGTCATGATCTCCAATGTTATCCTTACATGCATATCATATATACTTTCTGTCACAGCCATTTTTGGGGTGGCAATCAATTGTCTTGCCGATGTGATATGTCGTTGCAGTAATGTAAGATTCGGTAGGACTAGATCCTGAAGCTCGGTTACCTCATCTCTGAATTTTGTTTCTGCCTCTAAAATCTCAATTCTCAACCTTTTAGCTTCCATAATCTTGTCATAATGCAACTTGATTGCATTTTCAGTGGTTGTAAGACCTTGTGCACTAGCATTTAGATCTGCATCTATCTGTGCAATCTTCTCACTATTCTCCTTAGTTAATTGCTCTATTGTGCATAACTTCTAAACTAAGGTTATAGCTTCTAAAATGATTGGTTCCAATTCATTGACTAGTTCAGATAGCTTTACCTTGTTCTCAGCCATTTCTTGGCTGATTTTCTCTGTCAAATTGTATTGGTATTTATGTTCTACACGTTCTTCTATTGCCTTTTTTGCATCTACATTCTGTGATGTGATGGCATTTGTAAGAACTGCTAATTGATCAATATAGGAGCATCTTGATCAATGTCAGTATCAAGTATAATCTACAGAAGTATTTCTTTGGTTGTCTCTAGTACCTGTGTTTCCTTTGTCTCCTTTTTAAGCTTATCTTGGATAGCTTTCCTTTTACAAAGTTTTGCATTCTTTGTAAGTGACTCTGGATCCAATGTCCTTGGATCACAATCTGGTATTTCAATGATCTCATCCAAGGTGACTAGATTCTTATTTTTCTTCTTCTTCTTTGAAAGAGTAGTGGAGGCACATGTATGAAATACCATAGCAAGTTCCTTTGCTTGGTCTAATGTACTTGATGAATGCTTTGGGGGTCTTGTGTCTTTTATCTCCTGCTCGGTGTCTACCTGTTGGTTTGTTGTGGATGTCTCCACGTCAACCTTAGATTTATCTGCATCTTCTCCTTCGGTATGCTTTGGATTGGCATCACCTTGCCTCTCTTCTTCACCTTTATCTTTATGCTCTCCATCTGTTTCTATACACCTCTCCCAATATTGATCTTTGGTTCCCAAGCTTTCCAAAGGCAAGGGTTGGTAGCAACAGTTTTACAAATGCTATAAATCCAATACACAAGAACAACTAAAATGAATAACCTGAAACATAACCAATAAAATGTACAAGAAAAGAAAGGAAAATAAATGAATGCGAACCCCAAAGTGCTTGAAGCTTCTATTGTTTCTCTCTACTCCTTCTGAAATGTTGTTTTTGATGCTTAGTATTGGTGTGGCAGCGTCTATGAATTGAGAAGTGTCGAGAATTTGCTAAATGAAATAGGTGTGTGATCGCAAGATGGCTTGAATGCTAGAACCAAAATGATATAGTAATGGTGCATGAGAGCTTGAAATCCTAGATCCTTCAAATGGTTATGAAAGGTTTATTATATAGGAATTGAGGATGAAATGAAAGGTTGAGATCAATCCCAGAGATAGGGAGATGAACGGTTGAGATTAAAAGGAACTGGAGAAGCCATCAATAAACTCCACCTCTTCAATTGGTAAAGAGGAGATAGAGTTTGGTTGACTGAAAAGCTAATTGTGAGTTGCCTTTTTGAATTGAAGAGGTGGGTGGAGTTACCCATGTGAGCTGGAGAGATGGGTGGAGTAACACATGTGATCTGATTGGAGTTATCTCTTTGAAGATAAATGAATATTTTATTCATTTATTTAATTAATGTTTTCAACATGTGAGATAATTGGATTCTTTTTTATTTAGAATTACTTTATTTGATGAAATTAAATTAATTTACTTGGAAGAATTTAATTAGTAAGTTTAAATATTTGAATTTAATTAATTAATTAATGATAATTAATCAATTAAGGTTAATTAATTAAATAAAATTAATTATTTAATTAATTTTGGGAATTTGATTAGATGATTTGGGGAATGAATTTAGAAGAAGATAGATGATGAATTAATGATAAAAAAATATTAATAAATAGATGAAAATCGGTGTTTTTAATGTAAAGTCGCAAGCCTGTCCATTTTCGGGTGTCTACATTTGCCCCTCTTTGATGCGATGTAACTTGTCGCAGTCTGTCAAAGATTCTTTAATTTTGATCTTGCCCCAGCTTGCCCCGATGATAGTAGGTGTATGTATGCCCCCTCAAAAAATTTGAGCAAAAATTTGCAACATAAGCGTTAATTTGTTGAAACTGCGATTTCTGAATCTTGGTACTTGACTATTTTGGAAAATGCCTTATATTGCCTCTTCTATTGACTGTCAAAGTTTTCAGGGACTGGGAAGGAAAATCTTGCTTCCTGCAGAAATTAGGGTTTTTGAAAATGCCTATAAGTAGCTAAGAGGGCCATTCATTTATCACATTGCCTTCTTGGAGCTCTTGATTTCTTGGTGAGTTTGTCTTTAGTTTTCTTTTCTTTTCCCCCTATTTTTGTGCGATGGCGGGCCTACCTGGAGTCACTCACATATCCGACCGAGTCTGTCATATCAGAGACTAGCTGGTGCAGGACGTCCAGTGAGTTTTCTTGATATTCGCATTATTAATGCCTTTATTTATTGCTTTGAAAGAATTCTTTTTTTATTTTCTACATATGGTGCCGCAATCATCTACAATTTTTCCACAATTGCAGTTTGAATGCCGCAATTGGTGGCCTAGTGCTACAATTGGTGGCCTAGTGCCGCAATTGATAAGAGTGCCGCACTTGCCTTATTTGCATGCTGCAATTGAAATTTATTTGCTGCAATTGACTGTTGTGTTTCACAATCGCATAACAGGACCGCATATGTAGGGTTTATTACCGCAATCGCTTTTTTTTTAACTATTTGCCTAATTTCCTTGTCTCATTTCTGCATATGCTTGTTTCTGACACTTTCCTATATGATTGATACTGATATTTTTTTGATTTATTATTGTGTGCAGTTCACCCAGAGGATTCTGTGTTGTCAAAAGTCCAGACTGACGGGTCTTGTTTATAGGTTCCAACTCTCTAAGGATAAGAGGTCAGTTCTTAGGGACTTAGGGTTATATTAGATCTGTTACATGCCAGAGATCATGACCAACAGGGGTCTGATCTCAGCTCTCGTAGAGCGATGGAATTCAGAGACATGCACTTTCTGGTTACCTACTGGAGAGTGTACTATTACATTGGAGGATGTGTACCGTATCCTTTAGCTTTCGATCCAGGGTGCACTTATGGAGTATGCCCCCTGACCTGGTATTTTTGCTTTGATAGAGCTTTCTGGATTTCCCTGGGATCAGCTTAGTTCATCTAGTGCATATGATATTCCATGGTCCCGATTTGGCTTGGGCCTTGATAGGTTGTCCACTTTACTAGGTAGTTGTATTTGTGGCATCTTATGCCCTGATCATCGGTAGCATGGATTTTCTATTGGCTTTGGTTCTGTGTTGCAGAGTATGGTCTGGGATCATACTATTTATGCATGGGGGCCATGCATGTTAGCTCATATGCACTTCCACATGTTCTACGCGTCTTACCTTAATGGTAAGTCACTCAGCTGTGGCGCTACCCTCCTACAAATATGGGTGTGGGATCACATTGTTGTATGTCATCCTATTGGTATACATGCTCTGCCTGCAGACAGGCCATATGTTTTTATGTATGATGGAGCTATCATTCAGACTGGCCACATGGGGCATTTGACATACTAGCGTCAGCGGTTAGACATGATGCCCTATTTCATTTGGAGGTCGTATACAGATTTCCCTATGTGGGATGGAGAGGAAATCCATCTTCCTTTTTTCCATTAGTGGAGATGCTTGATTGGTCATGTGACAGACCATGTACATATGATTGACTTTCACAACACCGACAGGGTGTTGCGACAATTTGGTGAGCAGCGGGATGTGTCTGACTCGTATGCATATTTTTCTCGTGGTGGTGTGTGTCACTTGATGTTGTCTGTACTGAGTTTGTGGGTTTACTTCTTGTTGCATGGACATGGTGATGAGCTACTATAGATGCAGATTTGTTTGTTTTTTTACACACCTTTTGTTTAGTTTCCTTACTGCTCTTTTAAGTCTATCTACTCTATGATATGTTTCCTTCATCTGATGTGGTATTGATATTGGAATTTGATCTTTTGCAGGCACTACTCCGTAGTATGATGCTCATTGGGCACAGACCCAGCCAGTTGCACTTACAGATGTCTCTCATCCTATTGCTAGGACTCTCATCAGGAGGTGCCATCAAGTACGACGAGGCAGTGGTGGTTGGGATGGAGGGAGGGATGGTGGTTGTGACAGATGGAGGGTTGGAGGCCAAGATGATGGGGGAGATGATCCTAGTCTTGGGGGTGCGGGTAGTGGATTCTAGATGAGGGGTGGTCATACTAGTACTCAGAGAGTTGGTTTGAGTATTTTTTTGGAGGATGAGGAGGCAATGGAGGAGGCACCCCAGTTAGTTTAGAGAGTACGTTGGTGTACTAGTGTTGTTTTTTCTCTGAGGGCGGAGGATAGGGTAGTTGTGGAGGCCTTGGATGAGTAGAGTGCAGGTACGAGCTCTTCTACTAGCAGTGGAAGTACTAGCAATAGTACTGGGGAGAGTTTGGAGAGTGAGGATGATTCTTGGGTGTTGAGGGGGAGGGGATATGAGGGATTGGAGATCAGGGAAGAGGAGGGAGATATGGATGTTTCCATGGGAGGTATGGAGGTGGATCCCTCAGAGTTGGAGTGGCTTACTCAGTAGGCACAGGATTTACAAGCCATACTTGCTTCTTATGATGCCCGTGCTATTGCTTTAGAGGCTAGGGTTATAGTGACTGAGGCTAGAGAGCGATAGGCTCGAGATGAGGTTCATTCATTTATTGACAGTGTACAAGATGCTTCACACCGAGATGTTCTGGACTGTTACTATAGATCTGGGTGTGACGCTCAGAGAGAGATTGAGTACTGGAGATGCCACTATGAGGGTGTAGTTCTTGTTGAGCAGAGAGTTCTCAGTTATATAACCTCTCATAGATCCAGTAGGGTACATAGATCATAGAGATCCCAGAGCAGTGGTATTGATGCTCCTAGCTCATCAAAGAGGGCTTCTACTGATATGCCACCCCCTCGTCCACCTCTAGACGAGGGTGGCGGTAGTACGTGCTGATTTTGATGCCTCTCATATTTTGTATCATGTACCATTTTTGTAGTGATGTTCATTTGATATACTCTGAGCCTTATCCATTTTTGTATCCTAACACACTGATATGTATTGATATATATGTTGATTACCTTCCTTTGTTCAGACTTGCGACCATTCATTGTACTCAGATATTTTGATTTATATGAGATGCAGCTAGTGTTTGTGATATGATGTGCATTGGTTTACATGCTATATGTATGATTCTACATGGTTTGGTTTAAGTGATGAAAATGTATATGCAAATGATTCTAATATGCAAACTCGTAGATGGATGATTTACTTTTCCTATGATACTGACATGTTATATAGGATGGTGGAAATGTAATGCATGTTTATATGAGATGCTTATGGATGCATGTGATTGTATGATTTATTGTGTATGCAACTACTATGTTTTCTGATGCACTTAAATGTGATAAATGTGATCTATTATGCAAAAAATATCTGAGTAATGCATGTGTTAATTAGAAAGAAGTTAGTTTGGATAGATGATCTATGGGATTGATCTAATAGATATGGAATGAAACAAAGGATTTTTTTCTTTTTTGATAGATATGAGTTGATAGAAAGGATGACTGTCCCAAGTCGTTGCCCCTGTTTCCAATATTTTTCATCATTGCATCTTTTTTTTGTATTTTTGAAATTCTGAAGAGTGTCCAATGCATCCAAATCACATACCATCTAGATACTGCCATGACCTCTTGATAAGCGGAAGGAGTAGAGAGATTGAATAGAAAGAGAACTTAGTGCACCCAAATATTGACCATCTGGGTTCAGCTATGTTCCCTGTTTGAAAAGAAAGAGAGCCAAAAGAACCCAGATATTGACCATCTGGATACTTCTTTGTTCTCTAAATTAACTATAAAAAAGGAAACCAAGATAGAACTCCTATGCGCCCAGAGTCCATCTAGATAAAACCGTGAGCTCTCTATTCTGTTACAAAAAGACCAAAGAAAACAAGATAGAACTCCTACGCCCCTAGAGTCCATCTAGATAGCATCATGAGCTCTTGAGTGTGAAAAAAAGAAAAGACCATAGAAACCAAGATAGAAATCCTACGCGCCCAGAGTCCATCTGGATAGCATCACGAGCTCTTGATTCTATAAACAAAGAAAGAAAATAAAAGAGAAGGAATGTCCAATTCTTTCCCATGGTTAAGCTTAGATCATGGGATTGTGTGACTGCTAGATAAGTGATAGCACCTACCATGAAATATAGACTGACATCGGACCAACTGACTTGTTAGTGATTTTTCTTGTATCCATCGGTTCTAAAAGCGATAATGCAAACCAGACCTGGGGATTTTTGTCTAGCTCACAAGAGTCAGCTCATTCCTGTAAACTGAGGGGCAAGAAAAGACTAATTGATAAGGATTTGATCCTCCTTCTGCTTCGAGTTCCACACACTCAGGTGGGTGCACCTAAAACATGATAAGATCTGCATATACAGTGACTTACTAGCTAAACCTTATTATGCAGATGTGATTGTGGATAGTTCTTAGACTTATAAAACATGGGAGTTCAACTCAACCATTCTTATACAGGATCCCACTTGTATGATCTACTAAGAACTAGGGAAATGGTCAAGGTAACAACAAGGATATTCACCCTTCTTCTCTTCGAACCCGGAGGCTCAGGCAAGCTAACCTATCAAATTCACTTCTACAAGGAATCACCAAACATATTTACACAATTCAATGCAACTTATACACATTTCTGCTCTTAAACAAGAAAGGGAAAATGAATTGAATTTAATGATTTGATGATGAAACTGCATGACCAGCAAAGGATCAGTGCCTTACCTATTGGGCAACAGAGTCAAAAAAATATGCATTCCCAGAAAACCCCAACTCCAAACTCAAAGAACCCGAATGAAATGCCTTACAATCCATTCTTCTCATTTCAATATCTGGACATCAAATTCATGTGTTGATCCTAAACTCTCAGAACCTGCATTCAAGATTTAATCTCTCCTTGAAAGAAACTCAAAAAACAAGACCACAGCTACCTTGTAACTGGTGCACTAACATGCCTTACAGATTAGTACACAAGAATTAAAACCAAGCATACAAAGACATTAGACAGATATTTGAACAGGGATTCCATCATTCTTCATTGAAATTCATTTGGAACTGTACATTGCAAGACCATGAACACAGAAATAAGACCCCAAAGCCAGAATACTCCCTAGCAGCATAAATTTTCAACATCCTTCTTACAATCAGAGGAAAATCCAGATATAGGAGAAATTAAAAAACCATCTCCTTCACCGACACCTGTTTACTCCTCAAAAATATCTGCAACTGCTTCAAACTGCAACTGCAAAAATCTAATTTGATTTTCCCTCAAATGATTGGCAAAATCATATTCTTCATTCCGAGACCTTTCTGGTGATATATGATACCCTATATTTTGGATCAAATTTTCCCTCTGAAACATTAATCAAACTTTGCCTTCCCATGCAGATTTCCTTTAAAAGTTTGAAATATTTCAGTTTGAAATTAATTACTTTTTCAATAGTTGGACTATTGAAATGGGATGAATTTGACTTTAATATTTCCTTTTTCCTAGATTTCATCTCATCTTGACACTTGTCACTTAGGATTAATGGCTTAGTGGTTAGATGGTGAGCATCTTTCCTTTAAGCCATTAAGTCAAACCTTGGATTTTTTAGAACTTGCAAGTTCTTTAACAGAATTCAAATTAAAAAATCATTTAAATTTTCACATCTCGCTAGATTGTGCCAAGTGTCACCCTCTGATAGGTCCGCAGGTCCACTTGGCGCCACATGTCAATCTTTGATTGGTGCCTCAGAACTGCACTGGATTTGTGCCACTTGGTACCTGCCTTATGCCATGTGGCATCCTCTAATTGGTTGACTGGTCCACTGGGTGCCACTTGTCTGAGATGCCATGTAGACTAATGGCTTAATGGCTTAGTGGTATCCTTCTTGCAACTTTTCTCCTTAAGCCATTAAGCCATCAATTGATCTTGTTTGTCTTGAGATCCATGCCCAAACTTGCAACCTCTTAAGACAACTCACCTGCCATGTCAGCCTTGCAGGTCCTGCCAAAATTTGGGTGTTGTTCCTCTGGGCACAATTTTCAAGATGAGTTCTCAGCTCCTGTATGCATGCCCATAGCCTCTTCTTTCTTCTTCAAATCATTGTTTGTGACTAGTTGCTTATAAATATTTTAAAATCCCATTTTGGGATGAATGTGGGATTAATGTCTGATGAGTTTTTTAAAGCCCTTTGCATTTTGTGTTTTATAAGCATTGTAGTATTTAAATACTCCAAATTACCCACGCATAGGCAATGTGGGATAATGCTCTTTCTACTTCTCAATCTTTTAAACTTCTTTGGATGTTGCTCACCCATGGCAATGTTTTATCACTGATTGGTGTAAAAATATTCCTCCATAAGGCTGGGAGCCCCCTGTTGTGGATGCACATTTGCAAACTTGAAACCACAAAGAACTTTAAAAACCTCCTCCCACAGGTTTTCAATGCAGCATCCGCCAACTGTGTTTGTTTTTAAATTCTTTTCCATAGAAAACAATGCTCATTCCTTCTAAGAAAATGTAGATATATGTGATCTTTTCTTTATGTTCATGCTCTTGCAATTTCAATTTGCATGTTTTTAAGACTGTTTTGCCTCCTTCCAGAATCAGTGTTGGCTATCTTGCCTATGTGTTGCTTAGCATTTCTATTTTACATCTACAAATTTCACTTTGTAAAATGCTTTGAATGTTTGAAATGTTCCTTTTATTCCTACGCATGGGGTCTTTTGTGTTTGATTGCATTTGTAGATTACATTTTCCTTGAAAACATTTTAACTTCGTCTTTCGCGCGAGCTACCACTTGAACTATTTTCAACTATTGACAAGGCATCCACTCCTTATCCAGAGCAGGGTTTATGTATGTGCCTTTCCATTTAATATCCTGCACAAGCTTCTGCATTTTCCATGCGCTAGTTTAATACATTGCATTTGTTTGGTTTTAGCAGGCTTTAAACGCTTTCCTACCTGCCACGTGTGGGTCTCCCTTGTGTTAGTTACATCTGGCATTGAACTTGTTTGAAAACTTTTAAAACTATGTCCTCTTTGGTTTCCTACGCAGCTTCTTGTTGTTACCATATGTTTACATTTGTTTTGGCAATGCGCAGGCTTTGGAGTAACCATGCGCTGGCTGTTTAGCTTTCTGCTAGGCAGTTACCATGCTTTGTCAATGCTTTCACACTTTATTGCACTAGTCTCCTTTCTCATATCCCACGCAGGTCATTGAAAAAGCATTTAATTTAAAGTTCTTGAATGTTTGTTTAGCTGCATGGGCCCCCGCGTGGACTTCATCCTCTCTATTATAGGCTTTGGCAATGGTTTTTCTATTGTAAAAAAAAACTTTGAAGAAATCCTTCCTTTAATATCAGCGCAAACCCTTAATAACCATTGTGCAAGATTTTACCTTTTTTTTTAACAAAACAAGTGCCCAACCACAATACGTTGGCCTGTTATGGCAAAGGTTGTAATATTTGGTTTCAATTCATTTTGGTATATTGCGTAATCTCTCCTATTTGTATTGCGCTGGCAGCTCCTCATGTTTGAAATTTTTTACTTACCTTTCAAATACACCTGCTTGATGAAGTTCTTCAATTGCTCCTTCAGTTTCCCCAGACTTGAGAAAATTTTGGAATAAGTTCCCAACTAAAGCTTTTTTTTCCTCATCTTGAGCCATACGATGGCGAATTCCCCTTGGTACTTTTCTTTCTCTACTATCTTAGATTTCCAATGCCTGTAAGCCTTGCCTTCGAAGAGTGAAATGGCAGTTCATAAAAAACCTGTGCAAGAAATTGAGACATGTCAAAGACATTCAATTTTCAGCCTAAGTGGAATCTCCCTTCCAATGACATAAGATAGATGCTAGTTAATACACAAAAAAGAGCTCCTCCAAGTATGAAACCTGATTGTAAAACATTTTGGCTTTCTCTCTATCCATCAGCATTACATTGTTGCAATTAAACCTGCCGATGCTATTAGAAATTCTTATTTATATCAACCATTTTGGTTTCATGCACATGAGCTCTTCCTTCTTATGCATTGAACAACCCTTAGGCACTTTGACCAACATCATGTGTCAATTTGAATTTATGAAACTTTTAAAGTTTTTAAAAGTTCTCTGACTTCATCCAAGAACACTCTCCACTGATCGAAAATGTTCATTCATGCATCACCCCTAGATCTCCGATCATCTTGATTTAAACTCATAAAGGAATTGATCATTAAAATTACCCAATTTTTCCACTTTAACAATCCGCTTGATTTAAAGATATTTTTGTGTTGGCCGGCTTTAAAAACTGACTAAATCAAGTAACCAGGGTGTGGCACTGGGCACACACATTCCATGTCTAACATTATTCCATATTGCCAAGTGACATCTGACAAAACCCAATAGGTCCAAAGATTTTTTAAAAACCAAGTTGCCTCTTCAAAATAATTCTGCAAATTACCCTGTCCAAAACAATAAAACACATTTGGTTTCGACTTTGAAAACAAGCCAAGCAACCTCCAGAAAACCCAAGCTTCTGGATATTATAAATATGTGATGTGGAGAACATTAATCCAAAAGGAAAACTCATGATGATCAACCAGTCCCATAGGGGAGCCCCTCAAAGGTAGCCACTTGGAAATACCGAAAACAGAAAACATGAGGAATAATGATTTCTGCAAATGAAAATAATCTTGAAAAGTGTGCAAACAAAACCCTCAGGACCTGAAACCTCACAAACTTGAAGTAAATTTGGTCTACAACATAGGGGCATCATTTTCCTGATACAACCAATCATGGAAATCAAATTGTAACATCACGAACAGGGCATCTGACTAAAATGTGCACTTGATCTGCATCAAAATGTTAGAAACTGCATATGGAATTGGATTGGCAAAATCATGGCCTGAACATCTTCATGGTAGCACATTTACATGCCTAAAATATAGGGGAGGATTCAATTGTCCATTCCATTAAACCAAGTATGAAATTGTAAGACCTCAAAGTAGGTCATTCAGAAATCGGCATTTGACAGGTTGGCACACTAATAAAAAATGCAAATGGAATGGGCTTAGCAAACTAACCAAATAGACTTGTTGTAACTTGAAGATGAGACTCAAGAATTATTTGACCTCTATAATGGAGTACAAAAGGAATTTTTTCAATTAGGTCACAAGGTCAAAAGTTACAATCAGTCAAACAGGGCTACTCAAAATTCTGGGCAGAACAAAAAAACAAGATATCTCTGGAGGACCAACTTTGAGGGATCAGAAAACCTATCAAACGGACTCAAAATAACTTGGGATTTTAAATATAGGCTCTCTGATATCCATGATCAACATTCCTCAAAGTTGTAGGCCATGAAACTTAATAGGACACAAGATATTAAAATGCAAACAGGGCCTGCTTCAGCAAATTGACACTTATGCAAAAATGCAAAATTCAACAAGTGCTCAAATCAAGACATCACTAAACAACTCAAAACTTGAAATTAATGATCTGGGATGTCTTCAAATGTCTAAATAAGAGAAATAAGTACTTGACATGCATGGTAGACCTTGGGATATCATTTGGGCAAATAGGATCAAAAGCACTTATAGGGGGTCAAAATGCAAAATTTTAACATGGTACATCAAAAACCCTTATTGCATTTTTCAGTCCCAACATGACTGACCTAGTCAACATTTTTGGATGGTTCCTTGATGCAGTTGGATTCTCTTGATTGGCTCGACTCTTTTGATAGGCTTGATTGGCTTGATTGCTTGAGTGTGTCTAGTTTCAATAATAGATGACTCATATAAGACTGACCTGTCTGGTTTGAGCGTATCTACCACTATGTAAGACGATTGATATGATTGATTGATTGATTGTGATCATTTTTGAAGCTGATCAAGTTGTGTCAGATGGTCCCAATGCTGATTTGCAAAGCTCATGATTGTGACAATTTAATAGACTAGTTTGGTCGTCGGTTTGCTTGCTGATAGATTTGATGGATTGATAAAGCTGTCATATGGCCCCAATGCTAGTTTGCAAAGCTCATGATTGTGACATTGATTGACTGGGCGTGATCGCCCTTTTCTATTTTGATAACTGAGTTGGCTTTATTGCTTGGGATTTTGCAATTTTTTGAATGTTTTTGGTGAAGATTGATTTCCTCAAGATTTTTGATCTTTTTAGGATTTTTGATGAGTTTTCTAAATTTTTTTTGGATTTTTTCAGGGCATTTAGAATCGCCCCCTAGTCTGGTGGACCAGTACTAACCATGGATAAATTCTTGTTGCTCAGAGGGGACTATGCTTCTGGATATATCTTGGGTAGTCATTCTTGCATTCAAAGTGTGCTCAAGATTTTGATCTTGGATTTCTTTGATGGTGAAGTTGGATTTGAACACTTGGCGCATGTTTGCCAGGTTTTCACCAAGGTACCTACTCAATAGCGCCCGTTTTCCATTTTTTCACTGAGAGGGGGATTTTGTTTCTCTTTAGTTTTACTTTCTTTTCTTTTTTTTCTTTTTCTTTTTTGTTGTCGCCAAGGCGCCTGATTGCCAGGTTTTCACCAAAGTAACATTTTGTATTTTTTTATTTTTTTGGTATTTTCTGAAAGTGTAGATAAGTGCCTTAACCATTGAGAGACCTCAAGGGTAAAACCTCTTGAGCTGCATTTTTTTGATGTATCTAGGGAACTGATCTCCTTCTGGTGTTTCCAGTTGGTATGCCCCACTCTGGGTAGAGCTGACAATGACATATGGTCCTAGCCAGTTAGGCTTGAACTTTTTGGGTTTGACTCGCTCTGCTTGGTTCTTTTGATTTTCCATGGGGATGAGATATCCTACCTCAAATGTTTGTGACCTCGCCTTCTTATGATAGTTCCTTCTAAGGTGATTCTGATAGCCTTGTAAGTGGTTGAAGGCATGCTATCTCCTTTCATCTAGTAACTCTAGTTCACTGAGCCTTTCTACTCTATAGTCTTCATTTGTAATTAGGTTCTTCAATGATATCCTTAGGGATGGGATTTCCACTTCTAGGGGTAGGACCACCTCTAATCCATAGACTAGGGACAAAGGAGTGGCTCCTTTAGGTGTTCTCATGCTAGTTCTATATGCCCATAATGCAGGACTAAGCTGTAAATGCCAGCCTCGCCCTGATTCACTCACTATTTTCTTCAAGATTTTCAAAATTGTTTTATTTGTAGCTTCGGCTCGGTCATTCCCTTGAGGATAATAAAATGACTTGTTTGATATGGAACTGTTCACATAGCTCTTCCACATCTTTGTTTTGGAAAGGAAAATTGTGATATGTCAGGATATTTTAAGGGATCTCGTATCGACAAATAATGCGGTTGAGTATGAACATTGATATCTTCTTTCCAATTATGTAAGGGAGGGGAATTGCTTCCACCCATTTAGTGAAGTACTATGTTGCTGCTATGATGTATTTGTGTCCATTTGCTGAAGAAGGTGTAATTTTTCCCACTAGGTCAAATCCCCACATAGAAAAAGGAAATGGTGATGTGATAGGATTTAGTTCTTGGGCTGGTGCATGGATGAGGTCTCCATGAATCTGACATAGTCTACACATTTGTACATGTTTGTGTGAATCTGTCTCTATTATGGGTCAGTAGTATCCCATGTGGATGATCTTCTTAGCTAAATTGTTTCCACCTCTATGGGTTCCACAAATTCCTTCATGCACCTCGTACAGAGCTCTCTGGGATTCCATGGAAGTGAGACATCGTAGTAGCATTCCATATAGACTTCATCTATATAAAGTAGTTGAGAGGATGGTATACCTAGAGGCTTGGCAGATGAGGGACTTTCTCTGGTTTCTAGACAAGTTGGGAGGTAAGACACTATTTTGGAGGTAGTTGTATACATCCTGGTACCATGGGTTTTCAAGACCAACAAGGATGCATGCTGATTCTGTGATGGATACTTGATGTGATGGCACCAAGATTTGTTCTACGAGAAACTGGAATCATGTTTCATTTCCTAGCATATCGATCAATGATGTTATGGTAGCCATCGCATCTGCAGCTTTGTTCTGAGCTTGTGGGACTTTCTCGAAGAAGATATAATGGAACTTGGTGTGCAATCTTTCCATCTATGCTCTTTATGGTATTAGCTTCTCATATTTGGTCATATAATCATTGTTGACTTGACTAATGACCAACTGTGAATCTCCAAAGACTTTAAGGTTCTTGATTCTCCATTGAATTGCTATCTTTAAACTAATGACCAGTGCTTCATATTTTCTATGTTGTTTGTGCATGGTAAGTTGAGTTTGAAAGATTTTGGAACTGTATCATGATTTGGAGTGATAAGCATTATTCTTACCCCCACACCATGGTTTGTGCACGATCCATCAAAGTATAGTTACCATACCTTTATTGTTGGTTGTAGTGTCATAATCGATTCATCTGGAAAGTTGGAAATGATAGGCTGGTGATCCTGTATAGGTGCCTCTACTAATTGGTCCGCAATCACTTGCCCTTTGATGGCTTTTCTGTCTACGTACTCAATGTCAAACTCACTTAGAATCATTACCCACTTTGTTAGTTGTTTAGTGAGTGTTTCTTTGCTTAGGAGGTATTTTAATGCATCAATATGTGCTATCAACTTTTTTTGGTGACATAACATGTAATGTCTCAACTTCTAGGAAGCGAAGATGACTGTCAGGCATGATTTTTCAATTGGTGTATAGTTGAGCTCATATCCAACCAAAGTTATGTTGAGATAGTAGACAGCTCTCTCCTTCCCTATGTCATCATGTTGTGCCAAGAGTACACCTAATGTTGATTCTGTTGTTGAGATATATAGGAGAAATGGTCTGCCTTGGACTGGCGGCACCAGTATAGGAGGCTTGAGTAGATAGTTTTTGAATGTTTAGAACACTTGTTTGCATTTCTCTATCTATATGAATTTGATGTCTTTGTGCAGTAGATGATGGAATGGGTGGCACTTATCTTCTAGCTGAGCTATGAAGTGCCTGATTGATTGGAGCCTTCCTTGTAACACTCTCAGTTGCCTTAGGTTTGATGGTGGAGGCATGTCCAATATTGCTTTGACTTTCTCTAGGTCTACTTCAATGCCTCTATGCGACACTATGAACACTAGTAGCTTTCCTGCGGTGACCCCAAATGCACATTTCTTTGGGTTTAAATGAACCTTGCATTCTTGCATTCTGTCAAAGATTGCTCCCAATACTTGCAGATGATCCTTGCAAAGCATTGACTTGGCTAGTATGTCGTCCACATAGTCTTCCATTGTTTTGTGGATTAGATCATGAAAGATAGTTGTCATGTCCCTTTGATATGTTGCTCTAGCATTCTTTAGACCAAACAACATTACATTCCAATAATATATCCCCCAAGGACATGTGAAAGTTGTTTTGTGTTGGTCCTCTAGTGCAATCCTTATCTGATTACATCCTGAGAATCCGTCCATAAGTGATATCATTTAATGTCCAACAGTTAGATCCCGTATCATGTCGATGTTAGGTAAAGTAAAATCATCCTTGGGACAAGCTATGTTGAGATCTCTGAAGTCTGTGCAAATCCGTATTTGACCACTGTGCTTTGTAATGGTACCAAGTTAGATATCCAGTCTTCATATGAGATTGGTCTTATGAACTTGGCATCCAGGAGCTTTTTCAATTCTTCCTTGACTAGCAATGCAACATGGGGATGCATCTTCATTAGCTTCTGCTTGACAGGTTTGCAGTTGGGTAGCAACAGGATATGGTGTAGTATAGCTCTAGATCTAATATTGGCATATCCAAATAGGACCATGCAAAATTGATCATTCTTGCTTTAAAGAAACTGATGAACTATTCTCTCTCCTCTGGGGTGAGTGATTTCACCATGTAGATGTTCTTTGGGTTCTTGTTATCTCCCAAATTGACTTCCTTTGTTTCTTCTGCTAGTAATGATGATTTCTCCTATGTTAAGGGGAGGAGTTCCTTCTTTCCATCTTCTAGCATCTCAGTGTTGTTTTCACTAGAAGATACGTCTTGTTTTATCTTTTTATCATTTTTTGTGGCAATAAGCACCTTTCGATTTTCACTTACTGACAATTCTTTTTTCTTTTTTGATTTGTTTTGATGACTGGAAAGAGGGGCTTCCTCCCCAAAGTATGTTGATCTACCAAGGTTGAAGGAGAAGCCTACTTTGTGGTCTCCTGATGGTATTTCCTCTCTAAGTCCCATGAAGTCTACAATAGCCTCATCGTTCTCGAAGACATCCATATTAGGCGGCCCTTGTTGATCCCACTCTATTAGCTCCGGGTGTACAAGACATAGACTCTTGTGTTGGTTTGACTCTATGTGGTTGAAAGGGATGATGGATATGGTTCCTACAAAACTAGACTCTGATGTGGATGCATCTCATGAGGAATGGTAAATGACATGTTTATCTATGTAGGGTTGGTCAGCAATGGATAGTTGGTCAAACAAGTCATCAAGGTTTAAGGTGGTGGCTGACCAAGGGGAATAATCTGGGATTGACGGTTCAGAGTCGTGAAGGGATCTCCACTCATACTCGTGGGAGTCAATTTTGATAGAACACTCCTCAAATGTCTCACTTCCTTCGTTATCGTCGATAGCTATGTTGAGGTTCATTCAGGTTTGCATGGTTCCCTCTTTGGCAGGCAAAAATTGTGCCAGTATGTTTCTTATTAAGACATGTTATGAGTTGTGCCCCCGGTGCATCTCTGCTATTTTCTCCTGATCAAATGGGATGTCTTGGATTATAGGGCCGATTCTGTGTTTCCCATAGCTTGACCCTCTTATGTTTCTCTGGGTTGGCGGGAGACAATTCCATTAAGACTTTTTGTCTTGCCCCTAGACCAGTCATACCATCATACCCAAATCTTTGTAACATTGTATAACCATTTCCATAGTTTGATAGGGGTAGGGGTTGTCGAAATGTCTCTTGTGGGTCTTGGTACAACCATGTATTGATATCTTCTTCAAATGGATTTTCTTCTGCAATGTCTCCCCATCTGACAAAGGTTGTGGGCAGACATCTGAATAGAATAGGTTGCGGAGTGTCTATTATAATAACAGGTTGTGGCATGCCATAAGTTCTTGGGCTCTGAGGCATGTGCGTGATGGTGAAAGCCTCCTCATATATGTATTCACCACAACCCTTGTCAGTAATGGATATTTTCCCCAATTTCTGTGTGACATCCTTAGAATTTGAATCTTAAGAGGAGGGAATGCTTGCACCTTGGGTCAGGGGTACCTAGTTGTCAATGTTGATTTGGACCGCATTACAGTATTGGAAAGGTTGGGGATCTCTCTCTATGATTATTTCTTCTCCCTCATGTGGGAACTTGATGCATTGATGGTATGTTGAAAGTACAGCTTGCATTTCATGTATCCATGGTCTCCCTAGTTACATGTTGTATCCCAACTCAAGATCTAGGATCTAGAAGGGAGTGTTCTTGACCACTGGACCAATACAGATAGGTAGAATGATAATACCTTTAGAGGATCTTTCCTCTTCATTGTAAGCTCTGATATTTATCCTCCTCATGACATCAATGCTTGATTCTGAATAGCCTAGTTTCTTGATTAATTTTAGAGTACAGATGTTTAATCCAAACCCACCATCAACAAGGACTCGGTGGATAGCACTTTTGTGGACCTGGACAAGCAAGTACAAAGGATCATTATGCAGGGGTTTACGCGGTGGTACATCACGATCTATGAACATTGTGTGTTTTTTAGCAGTTATGTGGTTAACCATCATTTGAAAGCTCTCAAGTGCTATGTCCCTTGGGATAGCTGCATTCTGAAGGGCTTGGTTAAGTGCCAGTTTATGTTGTGGGGATATGCACAATAGGTCAAACATGGAGATCTGGGTAGGTGTGCACTTTAGTTGATCTAATATGCTTGGCTATAGATTTGAGGTTGTATTAGGATTGGCAGATATAGTATATGAGGATGGTACTCCCTGCAAGACAACTCTAGTGTGACTCATGGTTACAGCACATTTGTTACCTTGGTCTTTGATAGTGATTGTAGCAACATGGCTATCTGAAGGATTGAGGCAATTGATGACATTATCACTGTTGGAATATGTATAGCTGACCTGTTTGGACGATCCACCAGACCTGGAGGATTTTCCCTTGTTGTGATCATGAAAGGTATCATTGAAGATAGTGTGATTAGTTGTTCCTTTGGCTTGGGTATTTGTTACATCGATGACCCCTGTGTCAATCACATCTTGGATAGTGTGTTTCAATCGGTAACAGTTACACATTTTGTGCCCTTACACCCGATAAAACTCATAGAAGTCTTTGTCATTATACCACCTTGGTTTGTTTGCATCTTGTCAAATTCCCTAATTTTTGGGAGAGTGATAGTGTTGGATTATATCATTTTTTGCAAAGATGATTCTATCGACTCTCCTAATGGTGTGAAATCTCGTTGCTAGAATTGAAACCATAGTTTGTGTTGATTTTGTTGTTGAATGTTCGACACAGCAGCCGCTTGGACAGGGGGAGGTTGGTTTTGAGTGTATGCTTATTGAGTGGGCCTTATGGGTTGTTGGTTGGCCACAGGTGTGCCTTGCAGTGACACCTTGGGTTGTATGTAGTTGATTGTCTTCACATCAATGACACCATCGTTGGTGACATTTTTGTTTTTGTTCCACCACTTAGCTTTGTCTGTTGCATTTTTTTTTGTATTCATTTGTGTTGGATCTACAAGGATTCCTTGTTTTACTAAGTTCTATTCACAAGGAACTCCTCATTCGATGAGTTGTGTGAAGTTTGGAGCTAACTGCAATTTTGTTGTGAATGACATGTCTGGAATTAGATTGTCAATGAACATGACTATTAGGTCTTGTTCAAGTACATCATACATTATGCAGTTTGTAGTATTCCTCCATCCTCTTTGATATCACAAAGGTCCTTAATACTGACTCTTCACTCGATGTTATGATGGAAGTAAGCGATGAACATTTCAGCCAGTTCACCCCAAGACTGAATGCCATGAGGTAAATGTGAGAACCATTCCATTGCTGGTCCAGCTAAGCTTTGTGGGAATAGTCGTATTAAATACATCTCATCATGGGTGAATTTGATGCAACTAGAAAAAAAATCTTGGATAGGTTCAATAGGGTTGGTATTGCCCCTATATTTGTTGAATTTTGGTACCAAGAAGTTCGTTGGGAACGGAGACATGTGGAGAGAATGGTCAAAGGGGTATGCGTATAAATCCTCTGTGGTGTAGGATTTAGTTTGCCCCTAATTTTTCATATCCATCATTTGGGTTTGAAGGGTTTGCATTTGTTGCATCAACATGTCCGTTTGATATTGAGGCTGATGTGTGATAATGTTCCTCTGTGTTGTAGTGGGTATGAGGTTGCACCTCTATGTCCCTTGAGTAGGAACATAGGATTTCATCCTAGGGACTTGATATTGATTTCCCACCGCATGATTTTTAAATGGGGGCACATGAGTAGCCCATGGTGGACTTTGATGCATTTGTTGTTGGGATTGGGAATGTTGTTGTGGTTGAAACTATGGGTGATACTGTTGGGGTTGATATTGTTGTTGTTGAGGTTGGGGTTGAAGCTGGGGTTGGAATTGTGGCAACTAAAGCTGGGGTTGGTTTTGAGGTAACTAAAGATGGGGTTGTTGTTGCTGAGGTTGGAAATGTGGCAACTGAAGCTGGGGTTGTTGTTGCTGGGGTTGGATTTGAGGCAACTGAAGCTGGGGTTGTTGTTGCTGGGTTGGAATTGTGGCAACTGAAGTTGGGGTTGTTTTTTCTGGGGTTGGATTTGTGGCAACTGAAGCTGGGGTTGTTTTTTTGGAGGTTGGATTGATTTCAGAATGGGCAAAGGTGTAGGCTTGGTTGGGCATTGACTATAAGTTTTACCTATAGAGATGGATCCTTGTGGGTATGAGGTGTTGATCCCAAGACTGGTAGAAATTGAGTGCAGTAGTGGCATAGTTTCAGAATAGTTGGTATTTGGTGGGATGGAAGGCATAGCATGAGAGCTTGATTGTCCCGGTCATGTGACCGAACGTGGGAGCATACTAGTGACCATGGGTGCACTTAGTTGCGAGCTTGTCATGCTTTGAGTGGAAGATGTGCTGGCTTGGTTTGTGTAATTGGTTTGATTGGATATCATCTATGCCAATGTGTGTGTTACCAATGGTGGGAAGATTTGAGACACAACAAGTAGTATCTGAGAGGACTGAGTAGTGTTTTGACCTGCGAGAGGGTTTTTAGGCCATATGGTCGATACACTAAATTCAGCAGGGAGTTTGACTCCCTTCTTTATCAGCACAGCTAAGTAACATTCAGGATTCCTCTCTATAATAGTGTCAACTACTTGTGTGGAATAAGCATCTTGCTCAACATCTTCAATCTCTGCTTCTGTGACATTTTGGAAAAAAGCTGACCCACGGGTTTGTTCAATGAATAGAGAAGAACTGGTATTTACCAAAGGTTCATTCTCTTGCTCTATTTCCCAAGTGGGGAATATTTTGACATATGACTCATCAGGTTGTGTTCTAGCCTTCAACCTTGTGTAAGGCCCCTCATGAGGTGTTTGAGACATAGTGTGGTCTAGATATTGTAACTAAAACAAGTGATATAAAGAAAACAAAAAAGGGTAACCTTTCTAAGGAAGTCTGAGTTATGTTTTGGACAAGGGTAATTCTAAGGATAGATTTTGATATATCTTGATCTCAAAGTGGTGATGTTGTAAAAGATAAGAGTTGTCGACCTTTTCCTGGGACAAAGTCACTTTAATAGAGATAATGATGATGTTTGATATGATGAGATCAAGATATTTTGAGTTTGAGCTTTCGAACTAACAATGTTTTAGACAATAATTGTGCTCTTCAAAGAAGGGATTATCTTTAATGTTTAGAGATTCACACAATGTTCTTCGCATTTTTATGGGATAGACACTGGTTTTGGACACCAAATGAAGAGTTCTTTCAGGGTTTTTAGGTCAAAACAGGAATAAAATATCTCTAGTCAACTGTGGCACAACTTCACTCATTGCGGTAAAGTGAAAGGTTGATTGCGGTATTTTATCACCAATTACGGTAATAAACAGGTTGATTGTAGCAATAAAAAATTTAACTGCGGTAGACTTCCGTCAATTGCGGAAAAATGCGGGCAATTGCTGTAAAAGGGGAACAGTCTCAAAAAGACTAGAGGATAAGTATCACTGTCTGACAATTTTGATATTTTGGAACAAGGCTTCTGATTTGTAAGATAGTTGATGTTGACAACCCTAGACTTTAACACATTTGACTCATTTTGACAGTTGGATGTTTTGTTTTGCATTTTCAGAAACTGGTCAAAGAACAAGCACAACAGACACTGTGTTTTGAAGAATGAAGACAGACAATGTGTATGTTCTACAACTTTTTCAAATTGCAAGGTTATCATGAGGTCTTAATAATGAACATTCAGATTAATCTAGGTCAATGGCTTCATAATACAATGTTATAGGCCCAATTCTTAAATTTTTGTTAGCTCACATAGCAATTGTCACACTACTAGGACATGAAGTTCTACAACGTAGGCACCCATGTTTTTTCCGTTGCCAGGTATTGTTGCCATGGAGTGAAGATCTCTTTCACTACACAAATACAATGGGACACATATGTTGGGAATCTTGGGGGGAATTCTGCAACCCATTACACTATAATAAGGTATCTATTCAGAGGTAAATCGGGTTGGCCTCTAATTAACAAGGTTGTAGTAAGGGTTCATGGCATCTATCCAATCAGTTTCTACGTGTGTGACTCACTTAAGAGCCTAGTTGATCATGCTGGCTCCTTAGGGATATTCACCTGATCTAGACTATCACCAACACACCTCGCCTAAGCTTGGCTAGATAAGATGGAAATTTGGTTCGCACCTTGTTTATATACTAATCGAAAGGATTACCGATTTAAGGTCGTTCTCTGAGGAAGAAGCGCATTCCCCAGACAGGCCTTTCTAAAAGTATAAAGGTGTCTAATCTAATAGATTGTGCAAGTGCACCCAAAACTCAAGACACAAGTTAAATTGATTAAGCTCTGAAAGTTTGAAATGTGAACTAAGCTACACCACCATACAAGCACAAGTGTTCAGTTTTAAGCCCAAAAAGTAGGTGTTGATTGATTGTTCAATTTTAGTGCACCACATAGAGAGATTCTTTACCTTGTTCAAGATTAGCCCCCGCGTCAATTCTAGCCCAAATCTAAAATGTGAGATGTGAGGTGTGTGACAAACACTGTTCTTTTTAAGCCCAAATCAAAAAGTGAATAAATTTTAAGTTGTATTGTTATCTTGCCTCCACAATTTGTACCTGTCAAAGAAAGTGTTTAGTATCTTCAAAAATGAAAGCTTTCAATCCAAAATAGTAGATATCTGGATACTCCAGGATTATTGAGATTGTTGAAATTAATGGTGACTTTATACTTACCTGTGAATCTCTTAATTGAATCAATGTACCTCGTGTATGCTTCACTTTGATCTCCAACTACGATTGCAAGAATAGCCCTTTGTTGTGATTGATAGTTGATGGTTCTCCTTCTTGTAGCTCTTAATGCTCTAGCACTTGGTATGTGTCTAGTTACCATTTTTGTCATTCACTGTCAATCCACCCTGCACATAAACCAAGAAAATAGACAAAAAAGTGGCTTTTGGGTTGATTCTGGTACTGCTTGTTCAATTACGGTCAATTTTGATCAATTGCGGTAGAATACTGGCGAGTACAGTAGGATGCTTTCAATTGCAGTATGGATTGGTCAATTGCAGCAAACTTTTGTCAATTGCAGAAAATAATAGATAAGTGCGATCAAATACAAGTAATTGTGACACAATACCAAAAGATAGAAAGACATAAGATGATAGAATAAGGTTGTGAAAGCCTGCAATCAATTGTGGTATTAAACCAGTCAATTGCGGCACAAGATTGTCGATTGTGGAAGAATAGCAGCAATTGCGAAATATCACAGATATCAAAAAAAAGATACATTTTTTAGTCTGTGACTATACAGCCATGGCTGATTAGTTATGTCTGCTGCCTGCAAGAAATGTTTGTGTTATTTGTATTCACGTCGGGTTCACCAACATGTACACCTCTCTCAATCTTGATCCGTGGCTCCCAAGATTTCCAAAAAGGGTTAGTAGCAATATTTTTATAAATGATATAAATCCAATACACAAGAACTACTAAAATGAATAACCTAAAATGTAACCAATAAAATGTACAAGCAAAGAAAGGAAAATAAATGAATGCAAACCCCAAAGTGCTTGAAGCTTCTATTGTCTCTCTCTACTCCTTCTGAAACATTTTTTTTTATGCTTAGTATTGGTGTGGCTGTGTCTATGACTTGAGAAGTGTTGAGAATTTGCTAATTGAAATGGGTGTGTGATCGTAAGATGGCTTGAATGCTAGAACCAAACTGATATAGTAATGGCACACAAGAGCTTGAAATCCTAGATCCTTTAAATGGTTATGAAGGGTTTATTATATAGGAATTGAGGATGAAATGAATGTTTGAGATCAATCCCAGAGATAGGGAGATGAATGGTTGAGATTAAAAGGAACTGGAGAAGCCATTAATAAACTCCACCTCTTCAATTGGTAAAGAGGAGATAGAGTTTGGTTGACTGAAGAGCTAATTGTGAGTTACCTTTTTGAACTAAAGAGGTGGGTGGAGTTACCCATGTGAATTGGAGAGATGGGTGGAGTAACCCATGTGATCTGATTGGAGTTATCTCTTTGAAGATAAATGAATATTTAATTCATTTATTTAATTAATGTTTTCAACATGTGAGATAATTGGATTCTTTTTTATTTAGAATTACTTTATTTGATTGAATTAAATTAATTTAATTGAAATTAATTTAATTGGAATAAATTAATTAGTAAGTTTAAATATTTGAATTTAAACTATAGGAAATTTAATTTAATTAATTAATTAATGGTAATTAATCAATTTAGGTTAATTAATTAAATAAAATTAATTATTTAATTAATTTTGGGAATTTGATTAGATGATTTGGGGAATGAATTTAAAAGAAGATAGATGATTAATTAATGATTAAAAAACCATTAATTAATAGACGAAAATTAGTGTTTTTAATGTAAAGTCGCAAGCCTGTCCATTTTCGGGTGTCTACGGTTTCTTTTTGTTCTTCATCTATTACACTATGTTCATTAGTTGTGTTTTTGGGCTCCTCTTCACCCTTATCCTCGGGTATGCTTGCACCATGCTCGGGTGACTTCTCCTTTTCTAAGATGATATTGATAGCTTGTATCAATAATGGTATTTGGCCTAGTATGTTAACATGTGCAACATCCTTTTTTGATTCATGTTCCTTGGATTTCTCAAAGGTAGTAGTGACATCTTCATCTGCCTTTACTTCTTTGATAGGATGTTCAGTGATATCTATTATTGTCACATCTTGGATTGGGACATTTGTTGTCTCCTAATGACTACAAAATCTGAGGAATGTCATGCATTGCTCTACTTGCTTCTGTGTTCAATTCAACTGAATTGACATCCTCAGATTCATTTATTAAGATGTTTTCAGGGCTCAGTGTTGCCACTTTTTCTTCATTGTAAGGCTTGTCGGTGAGTTATTATACTCTCTCGAGGCTTGTGTCCTCTTTAGGTACATTGAGTATTTGTCTCCAAGCATCCTCACTTTCCTTGTCAAGCTCAATTAGGCTTCCCTGTAGTAATTTGTAGGCTCTCAATTTTTCTGAGAACTTCTTTGAATGTAACTTCATCATTTCTTCAATTTCTTCCATTTTGGACTCGGGTGGCATAACAGAAACTAGGGATATTTCCCTTGTCTATTTTTCAAAATTCAATGCAAATGTCTACCTTGCCGATAACCTGTCTAGAAATTCTTGAGGCATCTTATTTTCAAACTGTATAGGTATATATTCAAAAATATACATTGTCTTGATGATGGCTTCTTCTATCTTGTTCTGATCCTCGAGATTCAGAGTTAGCCATTTTCTAATCTTAGCCTGTGATATTGAACCTAACCTGATGATTGATGTAGAAACCTCATCAATTGTGGTATGAATTTCTTTCTTTATAGGTTGTTCATATTTTTCAGTGTCCTCTATATCTTCCTTGCTTTCAATTAGTCTTTTTCTCCTCTTTGGTTCTGAATTTTTCCCATTTTGAGGCTTCCTATTGTAAGTCCTCACTTGTCCTTTCTTAACCAGTGATGAACTTGCATCTTTTGTTGTCTGACTCCTTGTCCGAGATGCAGTAGTAGTTCTTGGTTTCTTTGGGGCTGGTGCATCAAACTCTGTTGATTCAGAGTCACTCTCTTGTTTACCTTCATCGATGGAAGACTGTCCCTCAGTGTCTTGTTTTTAGTATGTTTCTTCTTCATTGACCGAAAGATTTTTCTTAAGTGTCTTTACCATTTTATCTTTCTTTCTGTCTATTTTCTTTACTACTATGCTGGTCTTTATTCTTGCCTTAGCCTCTTCATAGGTTCCAAACCTTGGTAATTATTTGTCTAATGGTTCATTTAATAATGTTTCAATAGCATTGGTGGCTTGATCTATGTTGATCTCATAGCCAAGTGTGGCTAACCATGTTGTCCTTGGTACAACTGGTTTGATCAAGGTGGTATTGGTGTCCACCATAAAACAAATATCTGCTTTATATTTTTCTACTAGTTGTTCTAGTATCCTCATCCTTTTCTTCATTCTGTCCTTGAATCCAGTGAAATATTCATCCATGATTGATGTAAAGTTGTCAACTAGTGACTTAATGAATTCACTGATCTGAATTGTCACTGGTCGGGTAGTGTCCCAGTTGACATTATTGATAGATGGGAAAAAGTCTTGAAAGTAGAAAAATATGCACATTAGGAGTTATCCAAACTTACATGAATTGGACTTTGCAGACCTAATTGTCCTCATGTTCTCATCTAACTACTTCAGTAGAAGCTCAAATATATCCAAATCTAATCCCTTATTTACAATCTTGTGAGGAGTGTCTACTGCTCCACATGCAATACTATTCATCCTATTGGCTTGGAATATCTTGTATCCCAATACGCATGCACCAAATTTCAGTTCTGGATCTTTGATGGAATTTACCTTCAATCCTCTGCCATCCCATTCTACACTTGTCATCTTCTCAATTTTGGGGTGAGGAGGATGTTTAAGTGCCTTGGAATTTTTGGTTATTAGATAACTAGTCACTATGTGTATTACATCCCTAGTGATCTATTTTGGCTCATCCAGCCACATGTTTCGATCATGCACTCTGCTTAGCACTATCCTGATCCACTCGATTTTAAACTCCTTTGGGAGCATTAGGGCATTTTTCATCCCTTTCACCTCTATATGTTTATGTTCATCCTTGATGGTTCTATCTGTGCAAATCTTCTTGTAGGATTGCTCAACCTCCAGATCTCTAATTTATGCAACTTTGCAGTAGATATACACTCAGACATCCTTGATCAGAAAAACCCTAGCTGGTATGCTTGAAAATGCACCAGCGTAGTTGGGTTGTGAAGCAACCTCTGGACATAACTTGTATTTAGGTTCTTCACAAGTGGTGTTCTTGATTAGATTAACCTTTTTCTCCTTGGCGTTCTTGATCTTGGAAATGTGAGATGTGGTTTCCATGGTTTCTAAAAATTAGGGCTTTTCCCATGAACAAGCAATGAGCTCGATGATTCTAGTTACTTACTTAACCTAATGTAGCTGTTGTAGATCTATCTGAATGGTATGAATATATTGTGATTCACTTTGTGCTCTGCTTATTCACTCTTAATCGCATGGTGAGTGAATGAGATATTCCATCACCTTTTTATAGACGATGCCCTAAGTGGCGCATTTGATGCTTTACCCACTTCTCAGTGTTTGAAGATGGATTCACTCAGGTATCACACAAAATTCCATCTCAAGGTAAGTGACAACTCACTTAACCTTTCACATGTTTACCGACAGTGCTTGGTAAGTGGCGAAGACTTCAATGTCTTTTACATGATTACTAACAAGTATTGGTTTACATTGTTAACTTGGTTTTCATGTGTACACTGACGATTCTCAGTATGTATTGAGTGATCAGATTGGATTCACACATTCTTAACAAGTAATACCATAGTGCATCTTTAATCATGCTAGTTTGGCATTTTATCAATGTATAATGCAACTAATGCAAAGTATAACTTGGTATAGTGCAGTTCCATACTTACTTGTTCTTCTTAGGTGGGGTGGTGATGTCACTAGATCTTTTGGATAACGTTTCACCAGTTGTATTTCTTGGTCTAGCATCATCAATGTTTGTAGCTTTTCTCCACATTTTGTTTCTCATCTTCTTGATGTCTTCAATGGTGTTTCCATTGGCAAAAGTGCTTATCTCTATCACTCGGTCTCTACAGTCCTTTCTTAGATGACCGATCCTAAGATAGTGTTAGCATGTCATTCTGGGGTTAGTCTAGCTTCTAGACCTTCTTATCCATTTTCACATGTAGTTTGCAGCTATGTGTCCATATCTACCACATGTTGTGCAGTTTTTCCATGTATTCTAATCCCAAACATATGAGTTACCTACTCTTATCGGTTGATAAGCATTTTCTTGTTCTTTTGGGTTCCATGATTGCTTTTTCTTCTTCCTTCATTCAAGAGATGTGTGCCTATGCATTTTGCAAGTGGAACAATATTTTTCCATGTAGGTTTCCTTATTTGGTTGTTTTACCTTAGATTTGCATTCATATGCTTTATGTCCTTTCTTGTTATAGTTATAACAATATCCAATGAATGTAGAAGTGGATATAGGAATACCTTTAATTTTGCTTCTACAAACATTTGATGTGTGGCCTAGTTTTCCACAATGATTGCATGACTACTTTCTTGGTCTTGGATTTGTGTAGACATCTTTTTGATCAGCTTGGTATGGTGATTCTCCATGCTTGGTATACCCTAATTCAGTATTTTTGTTGACTCTTCTTTGTCCATCTAGAAAATCATCCATTCTTTTTGTACTTTCTTCACCTCTCTTGATCATATCATTGTGTTGTTGAATCCTTACTTTATGCTTCAGTTTTTTCATTTTCTTCTCTGAGCTCACCAATAGCTTCTAATTTTCCATTGAGTTCTATGTTCATTCGGTTTTCTCCTGACTCATAAGAATAATTTGATTGGTGATCTCAAGATGATGCTTAGTAAGTCTTTGTATTTCTGATTCTTTCTCTTATAGCTTTTCAGTGATCTTCCTCCTGTCATCAATAGCTAATGTTCTTTCTTACTCATCTTGTCTAGCATTATTCATAACCTAAATCATCCTTACCATCTGTCTCTTGACCAATTTGATGTGATTTAACTTGTCGAGCCATATGTTGATTGATTTCATTTAGACTTGTAATGCTTCCTTCAGATGTGTCCAATGTATTGCAAGATGTAGATCCTGTTGACTCAAATAAATCAGGTATCTCTTCTTCATGATAGTTTGTTTCATTACAGTGAGATGCCATAACCTTTCTTTCATTCAGTAGCTCTCTCATATTGACTCTAGCTTATTTATATTTCTCATAGAAGATGTGTATCTCTAACTTATGATTCTCAATACTCTTGTCTATCTTATATCTTTCCATTGTATGATCTTTTCCCTCAAGTGATTTAAACTTTTCCAAATAAGAGATCTAGCTCTGATACCAACTGTTAGAATAATGGAATGGTGTGTAATGAGAGGGGAGGGGTGAATTGGTGCCCTTAGAACTTTTAGTCAATTAACCTTAATCCTTTTAGTAATCAAATCCTTGCATTACCGACCATATGTGCTATTCTATCTTTATGCATGTAATATCAATTCATAAACTTAATTTTCATGTAAACATTCATAGAAACATTCATGAAATGTATTGACACATGACACAAGATTTGGCAATGCAGAAAACCCCTGTTAGAAGATAAAAACTGCGGTGGGGATGAAACCCACAAAACTTCACTATCTATAGAATGGAAGGGGTCGGTTAAGGCTTACAAGTTTGATCACTTCTGATGATCTTACCCTGTTAGGAGTAACATGTTTAGACTGGTTAAGGTCTACTCTGTTAAGAGCTTTAGCAACACTGTTTAGTGTGCACTCAGTTAAGAGATTTATAAAAGGATTGTTAAATCCACCTTCTCAAAGGATTTCTTCTATTTTCTACATTTGTTAGAATGTAGTCAAAAATACTCATTGACCTGAGTATATGTAATCTAGAATTTTTGATTATAGATCCATTAAAGTTTAGATTATGATGTATCACCTATAGTGACTTATTAATACCTTTGTTCTGCTTGGTAGCCTTGGATCTTATTCTTTATAACTGATTCCATATTTTGTTGTCCTTTTGCATAAAAAATTTCCTCTAATCCATAGATGTGTTTGTGGCTACAATCATCATCACATCATATTGTTCTGATTGATTACATATCTATTTATACAATTAATTTGACCTAAATAAGTTTCACGCTTTACAATGATAAATCTATGATCAAAGGTTTACAACTTGACCTTGATCTCCTAGTTTGCATGTTTTCAATTAGTAAGACTGATTAAAACAATTACAATTACTTTACTTGTCCTAAAGAAATGGTTTTAAAGATGTGCTTTAAAGATAAGTATAAAACTTAAGTGTATTATTTGACGTGTAAGTCAGATCCACATTTCTCAGAATAAAACTGTCTCTCGGTAGTCTAGTGCTTAGGTTTCTCTTTAGCCTTCTTCTTAGGTTGCTCTGTAAACTTGTCTGTCAGGTTCCTCTATTGTCGGTTTACACTGCCAGGTTACATTGTAAAATTTTGTTGGATTCCTTTGTGAATTATGTTTTTGGTTTACACAGTGATCTGTCTGTCGGATTCCTCTGTTGGGTTCCTTTGTACTTAACATTTTTGGTGACCTATGTTTCACTGTTTTATCGGGTTGCACTATAAACCTGTCTTTCGGTGATCATGTACCGATGGTTCAAAAATTGTTTCCCTTGCATACTAATGGAAAAATATGTCAACAAGTATTTTCATCAATTACATGTCTTTCAACATAGTAGTTTAATATTGTATGTGTCAGTAAATTTATTGTTATGTTCTTTTTGTGGATCCTTTTAGTTGAAGGTTCTAAATAATGCATCCTATTTCATTTTATTACCATATAAATAAGAGTTACAGCATCAATACACATTTTATAATCATATCACAGTCACCTCAATAAACATTTTATAATTATATTATCATTACCTCCTCCATCACCTGCTTTCGTTTTATCCCATGCATCTTTTTGTTGTTAAATGATTATCTGTATGCATAAAGGGTTACAATAAAATGATGAATGTTGCTTCTGGGGTTACAAACATAATTTTTGTGTACAAAAATATAGATGTATATATATATATATATATATATA